>JANUWF010003204.1:0-17269 GCA_026120185.1 Voacanga thouarsii
TTATTCATACTGACCTAGGCCCCGAATAATTAATTAACCAAATAAACTAGATAATTAATTTCTCTCAACTTCTATTTTATTTATTTATTTATTTATTTTATTCCAGTCCAATAATAAATTAGACTTCCTGAATAAAATAAAATAAAACAAAATAAAATAAAATCCTCTTCAACTGAGACCAATTCCTCAACCCAAAAAATAGTTACGACTTACGGACTATCCCGAGGACCAAAAAGACACATCGCCTTGGCTACTAAAATGACCAAAATACCCCTGATATATAAATAACTGTATTTTGCATTTTAAATATTTCCTAATATCACCGTAAGGAAATATTGACCCTAAGGACAACGCTGCATTCGCAAAGTCTCCGACCTACAGGTGTAATGACTAAGATACCCCTCTACACATCGTCGTACATTTAGAGAGGAAGAAGTGTACTAACACCCCCCTAAATGACATCTACCATCCTTAGGCTTCTAGTCCAATGATCCACCACTTCCTGGAGTGTTTCCGCTTTCCAAGGGAGCTACCCTAAAGCAAACATCCAAGTCATGTTTCCCAGGGCCTTGGATAATTTAGACCATTCGGACAACCATAAGGGACAATATAGTGCAGAAACTATCTTGTATAAGTCTGTCTTAACTAACTTGTCACATATACCCAACATGCAAGTATATTGGCCCTATGATAGAACCTCAACTATAGCAAATCAAAGTATATGCTTCTAGCTTCGCTAGACCACCAACTCATACTCAAGTCGTAGAGTTCTAGTCCACGCTGTAGCGGTAGTAGTCTAGGTTTCTATCATATAGTACTTTGAGAAACCACTACTACAGGTCCTGTTCTACGTATTCGAAATACGTTTATGTCATGAAGTGAGTGGACTACCCACTGGCTAAAGGTAAGCCATTCCCCATTTGGAATTCATAACATAATAACCTAAACATGATGAGGTTCCCAGTCTCATCAATAGGTTAAGAACAAATGTTTATGTGTTAAATAACCCGTGATCCATACCTTACTGTGAAAGACCACCATTCACATGGATCACTTATTTAAACACAATGGGTCTGTTCCAAACGAAAATCGTGCACAAATAAAAAGTAAATTCACAAACAATTTCTGAAAATAAATTCTTTTATTAAATAATGCGATTTTACATCAGAAACCTAGTCTAATAGGGCATACAATCCAACAAGAAGGAGAAGTATCTTACCCAATAGGCTGTACACCGGCCTTTTGTTAGTTTGCTCACAGTGTGGCATTCTCACCGTTGTATGGTTATAGGGCCTACTGTGTGGTAACCCATGGCCGCCCATTTGAGTGGTGGATTTTATGGTGCACATGTATGGTTGGAGAAGCAAAACACCACTCTTTATTTTTAACATTTTTTAATGCATGCCGGTACTTTTTCTTATTATGTTCTTACAGCTTGCATACATGAACTGTTTTACTTGAAACAATCAAAACACAAAAGGACTTACGGAGATTTCTATCTCATCAATATTTTATGACATGTTTTCTGGGTGATCCTACTGTGGAGATGAATAGCTAGAATGTTGCCTTCTTGAGGACTCTTTGTTATTTAATTTATATATTGCTTTGAGAGATGATAGTGAATAATTTATTTTGGATTTATTCTTGAATTTTTGGGTTGAAATAAGTTTTTAATTTTAGAGAAATGTTTTATTTTTGTTTGTGTGACCAAGTTATTAAGACCCCTTGTCCTTTGGATGGGGCGATATCCCCAACCCCGTTGGGCCTAGGTTGTGGGGTGTTACAAGTGGTATCAGAGCGTAGGTTATAGGTAAATATTGATAGTATATGGTCTGTTTTATTTAGTTCAAATATTTTATCTAACCTGTCTTGTTTGTACTGTAGGATGGTTAGAATGCTTAGAACTGCAAGAAAAGGGCAGCAATGGAATCCTCCTATCCCTATCTACCCAGAAGACATTCCAGTGCCTCAACCTGTACCACAGCCAGTAATTCCCTCGGAAGATAGCAGTGACGATAAGGTCCCGATCAATTTACCACCCCCAATACCTGTGATAGACTTGAGTTCTGACAGTGAGGATGAGGAGATTGATATGGAATATGTTCCCCACCCTCCTTGTCCTATAGTTGATTTGTCAACTGATAGTGATGACTTGGGGGAGATAGCTTATGAATCTCCACCCAGAACTTCTTTTATACATTCACCTAGCCAAATTAAGGATGGGGAGAGTTCTAGGCGACTCGAGAAAGAGCCAATGGAGGGTTTTGCAAGTGGGGCTGGGATAGACTTCTCTAAGAATTCCAGGGGATGGTTATATGAGGCCGGCTTTAAAGATTCTAATGAGGACTAGAGGGGCTGAGAGCTGTTATGATCAGGATGTTTATTTACTGCTTCCATGAACTTCTATGTTAGGGATTTCCTTTCTGTTTACTGCTTTCATTTCAAATTTATGGAAATAAGAGTACCTGAGTACTCAAAGATTTGAGAAAAAAATTTTATGTAATTCTTTATACAAAAACTTGCATCTGTTCTTCTTTTACTTAAACCTGAATGTGAATGTATGCTCAAAATGTGTTAAACTTGAATGCATACACCCATCATTTGGGCATGGTTTGGAATGGCACCAAAGCACCGTGTAGCTACATCAGGCAGAAGAGTTTCGAAAACAGCAATCATCTTGAGCATATGCTCTTAGACTGATGCTCCTTCAGCCATCTTAGTGTTTACAATTGTTCGAAGAGCCTCCTGCCTTGCGGGGCGGCTCTTGTCTGCGAACATAGTTGCCAATGATTGACTTATGTCATATGCAGAAGCCATGTGCTTGTGTTTTGACTGGAGCACATTAGACATGGAAGCTAACATATAGCAACGTGCCATTTCGTCAGCTTTCTTCCATGCCTTTTCAGCCTCTCGCTCTTCGGCGGTGGAACCTTCCACGATAACAAGGCGAGTCTCGTAAAGGACATACTTATACTCCTCGATCTGTGAGTATTATGTCTAGGTTCCTTTTCCGATCCACATAGTTTGGACTCGTTAACTTATTCTCCCCGAGAATAACGGCCAATGGACTAAAAGAACCTCCCACCATTTACGAAAATCGAAAATAAAAGAAAGAAATTAGTTTGTGAAAACAAAATAAAATTTGTGCACTAAAAATAATTTGGCTCTTAGAAAAACTGAAATAGCTTCTTGGGAAGATTAACGAGTTTCCTATGCTATGCGTATTAACCACCACAAATTAATTTCCCTTCTAGGTAATGGTCTAGAGAATAACTCCATCGTGGGATGGCCGTTTCCTCTCATTTCCTATGGACATACCTCGCACTATAACCTCCAACGTGGGCTGGCCGATCATAGTACGTGCCCGGGTTATTAACTATATCATTCCATTAGATCTAGATCCTTGTGGTATCCCCATCCTATACGGGTTCACTCCCGGGGTGACGCGAGGGGATCCACGATCTCTAATGAGGACCGTGATGGAAGCCAGTGGGGCCGTTGGAACCCCGCTCCCACCTAGTCTTTTAAAATAAAGTTTTTCTGAAAAATATCCTTTTGAAATTTCCATTAAGTTTTTCTTAACTCAAAAATAAAATATCTAAGTCCAATAAAATCTCTATGTCAAGGCTTATATCCTTTTAGAGATTTCCTCCATGGACTAATTTTATTTAAGTTAAAACTTAATGATTTCAAAAATTTTCCAATAAAAACATTCTAGAGACTTTGCTCTCAAGCTTATTTGACAAAATCATTTTTCTAGTCCAAAACAAAACAAAATGGCTCTCCATTTTAATTTACAAAAATATCTAAATCCAATATATTTTCTATGTGAAGGATTAAATCCTTTGAGAAAATATTTAAGGATTAATTTTTGTACCAATTAAAATAACCATTTAGTTTTTGAAGAAAAATATTTTTCTTGTCAAAAAAATTCCCAAAGACTTTGGTCTTTGAGGAAAGCACACATAGGTACTTTAAAAAAATAGCATGCTAGAAAACAATAAACGTTTTCATGCTTTTCTATTTTTTAACCTAAGTGCCCAAATAATAGAATTAAACACATTAATTAATTAATTAATGATCTTGTTTAATCCTAAAATCCCTTACTAATATTTTTCATGCGAGATATATTCCAAGAATATAAATATTGCAAAAGTATTAACTTCGCACGGTATGGGACCCAAAACGAAAAATTTAAAAAATTGCAGAAAAAACGTTGGTGGTCCACTGCACCGCGCCACACCGGATCCGGGCCAATTTGGCCTGTGGTCCACCGCGGCCGCTGCGAACCAGCTGCACCAGATCTGCTGCAGCTGCAGCCCGTGGACTGACCCGCGCCCGCGTGCCCTCTGCTGCCGACCCACGATCTCGCCCGATGACCCGCGCGCAAACCCGGTCTCCAATTGCAATTCAACTGCAAATTTGAATTGCGAAACCGGCTTGAATTTCTACAGTAAGGCTCGACTTAGGCAGCTCGTGGGCAGTGGCTCCTCTCACAGATCTTGCGGCTCGGCTCGGCGGCTTATGAATAGTGTCTTTCTTCTTCGTTTTTTCTCTGCGCGATTTTTTTTCTGCAGAACATTTTTCCTTCAATTTTTCTCTGTCTTCTTTGCCTTCTTTGGACATTTTTACTCATAAAAACTCATCCAAAACATAAACACAACCGCCTATACCCATTGAAATTAGGTTTACACGATTAAAACACCAAAACCAAAAAAAAATTTACAGAGATCCTATGCTTCCACGATAAAGCTTACATAAAGCCTATCCCATACCAAAACAGCGAAGGATCACAGGTATAATCATCTTCTCCATTTTATTAACTACCATGCTCCCAATATTGATCAAAAC
This sequence comes from Voacanga thouarsii, assembly GCA_026120185.1. NCBI lineage: Eukaryota > Viridiplantae > Streptophyta > Magnoliopsida > Gentianales > Apocynaceae > Voacanga > Voacanga thouarsii. The sequence continues at coordinate 4,852 of JANUWF010003204.1, forward strand.
CAGTCTCTGATACCACATTGAGGGAAAACGTAAAACAAGGGAATCATGCTCTGTAGCAGAAAAAAAAACTGGAGAAAAATAAACACGAGCCATAAAGGCCATGCGGAAGCGTGAAGATCATACCTTTGCGTTCCTTAAACCTCCTAGGTTGCGTAGGAACAGATTGTACGGCTGGAATCGCCTCGCTTTGCACACTTGAAGGAGCTTCCGGTTGAACACCCGCTAGCCTTCTACTTTGCCTTGTTTGCATTAACGCTTAGCTTTCCAGCTCTCGGGATATTCCTCAGCCTAACCTCTAGTTGGTGAACACAATGGGAAAGAGAAATGGTCTCAATTATCTTTGGTTCACTCGCTATTGGTTAGCAAAGAACAAGGAGAAACCAAGAAGAAGAAATGTGAGAGAGAGAGCTAGAGAGAGACGTGAGAGTCTTGTGTGGCTTGGAAAAATTAGGGTTTTTTCTTTTCCAAAGAGTTGTTTATAAGTTAGCCTCAACTAGGTCTCTCAATCTCTGATAAACATATCCCCGGGATTTCAAAACACCCGAATGTTATCCTGAGAATCAGTTTGGCTTAACCCTAAACTCCTCTTAATCGTATCTGGAAAAAACCCTAAGGTCCAAGCTATTGGGCCAGATAAATATTTATTATTTTTGTTGGACCCAAAAGGCCCAAAATAATAAATATTAATTATTTATTTCCTGGGCTTACATAAGTAACCCAATAAATAATTAATGAGCCCAAACGAACCACAATAATTAATCTTTAATTATTTATTTCTTGGGCCTATATAAATAACCCAATAAATAATTAAATATTAATTATTTTCCCTAGTTTAAGCCCAGGTTAATTTCTTAATTATTCATACTGGACCGAGGCCCTGAATAATTAATTAACCAAATAAACTAGATAATTAATTTCTCTCAACTCCTATTTTATTTATTTATTTATTTTATTCCAGTCCAATAATAAATTAGACTTTATGAATAAAATAAAATAAAACAAAATTAAATAAAATCCTCTTCAACTGAGACCAATTCCTCAACCCAAAAATAGTTAGGACTTACGGGCTATCCCGAAGACCAAAAAGACACATCGCCTTGGCTGCTAAAATGACAAAAATACCCTTGTTATATAAATAGCTATATTTTGCATTTTAAATATTTCCTAATATCACCATAAGGAAATATTGACCCCAAGGACAATACTTCATTCGCAAAGTCTCCGACCTACAGGTGAAATGACCAAAATACCCATCTACACATCGCCGTACATTTTGAGAGGAATAAGTGCACTAACACCCTCCTAAATGATATCTACCATCCTTAGGCTTCTAGTCCAATGATCCACGACTTCTTGGAGTGTTTCCGCTTTCCAAGGGCGCTACCCTAAAGCAAACATCCAAGTCATGTTTCCCCGGGCCCTGAATAATTTAGACCATTCGGACAACCACAAGGGGCGATATAGTGCAGAAACTATCTTGTATAAGCCTGTCTTAACTAATTGGTCACACATACCAATCATGCAAGTATATTGGCCCTACGATAGAACCTCAACTACGACAAATCAAAGTATATGCTTCCAGCCTTCGCCGGACCACCAACTCATACTCAAGTCGTAGAGTACTTGTCTACGATATAGCGGTAGTAGTCTAGGTTTCTACCATATAGTACTTTGAGAAACCACTACTACAGGTCCTATTCAATGTATTCGAAATACGCTTATGTCATGAAGTGAGTGGACTATCCACTCGGCTAAAGGTAAGCCATTCCCCATTTGGAATTCATAACATAATAACCTAAACATGATGAGGTTCCCAGTCTCATCAATAGGTTAAGAACAAATGTTTATGTGTTAAATAACCCGTGATCCATACCTTACTGTGAAAGACCACCATTCACATGGTTCACTTATTTAAACACAATGGGTCTGTTCCAAACGAAAATCATGCACAAACAAAAATTAAATTCACAAACAATTTCTGAAAATAAATTCTTTCATTAAAATATTCGATTTTACATCAGAAACCTAGTCTAAGAGGGCATAAAATCCAACAGTTAAGTGCTGTAGGTTATAGTCTATGTACAATGATACGTGGTACCAAAAGCGAAGCCTTATCAGCTTTGCATACAGGCTGACCTTCCATTGAAGAAGTGCCTGTGATTTGGAAATCGGGGTAATGATTTGAAATTAAAACACAGTATTCTTAAAATGATTGAGTTCTAAATAAACTCTTTGTTAGAGAGTTTTTGAGTTATTTGAAGTATGAAAATAAAATGCTTTTCCATGAAGTTTTTATTTACTTGGTTTCATGAATAAAGCACTAGGACACAGAGGACTCACTGAGTGATTTTTCACTTACACATGTCTTTTATCTTACAGTTTTGTAGGATTCGGAGTTGTGCAATCCTACAGATAGAAGACTTATACCACAGCGATAGTAGTCTAGGTTTAGATATTTTCTCTTTTCCTTATGCACTTTAACTGTTGCAGTATACGGATTACATGTACGAGATTCTCTATTGTATATATATATATGCATATGTGACCATCAGTCTGAGATGTTTGTATGAGCCTGGACATTGTATACTTTCTTTGGTTTTTTGTTATAAAGACCCCTTGTCTAGGTACCTGGATGGGGTGACACCCGGTTGGTATGCTTCCTGTATTAATTTTAGTAGGGGTGTTACAATTGGTATCAGAGCATAGTATTATAGAACTGTGGGAATGTCATAGGACCTGGTAGAACTCTTTCATTGTGTAGGTAGGATGGATAAGAATGATAAAGGTAAGATGCCTCCTAAAAGAACTCTCGGACGATTGTCACGAATTACTTGGAATCACCCTGAGCTAATAGTGGAGTAATCGCATATGGACATTTCCCACATTACAACTTTGGACCACCTTATAATTCAAACTTTCCAGAAAATGATTGATACCATTCAACAGTTGACTTAGACTGCCACTAGAGTAAATAAGAGTACTAGAATGATTGACTGTATGAATAGGGAAGGTCGCATTTTGAAATTTCTCCCTTTGTAATTCCAAGGGAAACTTGATTTGGAACAGGATACTGAAAATTAAATCGAATAAATTGAGATGATATTACAGCTCTAAATTATTTAGAGTAGAGGAAAGTACAACTTGCAACATTTCAGTTAAAAGGACTAGCCCAAGATTGGTGGGCAATAGAATGAACTAACGAGAGTGGGAGTGGACGGATTTCAAGACTAGTTTTAAGAACGAGTTTATCCCCAGTTGGGTGATAGAAAAGAAGGATGACAAGTTGCATGCTTTTCGACAAAGAGGTCGTGCTGCGAGCAATATGCCATGAAATTCACTAAACAGTTGAAATATTACCCATTTCTAGTCCATTCAGAGGTAGACAAGATTATACGCTTCGTGAAAGGTCTATATCTAGAATTGAAAAGAGTATTAGCATGCATGGCTCCCACTAGTTATAATGCTACAGTAATATATGCTTCCTAGACAGAGATGACTGACAATGAACAGGTGAGTGAGAGGAATCGAAGTGGATTTTGGTGTATGATTCTGAAATGATTTAGAGAATCCCAATGGAAGAAGAAAGGAAAAATGCAGAGGATGAGAGGTCCGACTAGAGGCCAACTATCTTTTAGAAGCTTTAATTGTGGGGAGGTAGGGCATTAAAGTTTCAATTGCCTCACCCTCAAATGATAGGAGGATGGAGTTGACCCGGAGGAAACAATCAATGGTAGAGATCAAGACTGGGAAGAGGGAACCCAAGACAAGCTTTTACCTCTAGAGCTAGACCTGCCTAGCTACAAGTGGATGCTTGAGTAGTTGCATTGGAAAAAAATAGATAATCATGCCATAGTAGTGGATGGTACGCTTCTTATTTTTTGACACAATACTAAAGTATTAGTAGATCCCGGTTCTACGCATTCTTTTGTAGCCAATTCATTTCCCGATGCTATATGGATTAAAGGGGAAGAAACTTCATATGAAATGATTGTTAGTAGCATATTGGGAAAGTAAATGAAAAGTGAGAAAATATATAGGGGCTGTAAGATTTTGGTAGAAAATGAAAAATTGGGAGGATATTTGATTTGTTTACCTATAGAGGACTGTGATGCTATCTTAGGCATGGACTCACTATCTCAGCATCTTGCTCAAGTTGACTGTAGACATAAGGTAGTGCAATTCCATCGACCTGGGAAACTTATATAGGAACAAGTAGGCAAGGCTAGAAGAAAGAGTAATACTTTTATATCAGGACTCAAGGCTGGGAAGATGATTAGGAAATGGTGTGCTAAATACTTGGCTTACGTGATTAATACACTAGGAGAGGTTAAGAAACTCGAAGATGTCCCTATGGTGAATGAGTATTTAGATATTTTTCTGGTAGAATTGAAGAAGTTACCACTGGTGAGAGAGAAGTACAGTTTTCTATAGATATAGTGCCATCGATAGAACCAGTTTCAATAACTCTTTATATAATAGCATCTATAGATTTACGGGAGCTCAAGAAATAACTAAAGGAATTAATGGGGCAAGGATTCTTTCGGCCTAGTACTTTATCTTGTGGAGCACCTGTATTGTTTGTTGAGAAGAAAGACGGGTAATTTCGAATGTGTATAGATTATCGAAGTTTGAATGCTGTGACGGTAAAGATTAAATATGCATTACCTACGGTTGATGATTTGTTTGATCAATTACAAGGAATAGGATTTTTTTCGAAGTTAGACTTGTGGCAAAGAAGTTACCAAGTTCGGATTCAAGAAGATGATATATCGAAAAGTACATTTAACAAACGACATGGACATTTTGAGCTCGTAGTGATGCCCTTTATTGTTACCAATGCACCAGCTGTTTTTGTGGATTTGATGAATCGAACCTTTCGGCCTTACTTAGATAGTTTTGTGGTTATATTCATAGATGATATCCTGGTGTATTCTAAGGATTCTCAAGAATATGAACTACTCCATCAAAAAGTATTGGGGATGTTATAGGACGCCAAATTATATGCAAAATTCGGTGAGTGTGAGTTTTGGCTACAAGAAGTAGTATTCTTTAGACACATGATATATAAAGTCAGGATTATAGTAGATCCTACAAAAGTTGAAGCAGTAACTAACAAGAAACGCCTCGAGACTCCAACAGAAATACAAAGTTTTCTAAGATTAGAAGGATATTACTAGAGGTTTATTGAGAGATTTTCTAAAATAGCTTCACATTTGACCCGACTCACCTAAACGAAAATTCCTTATATTTAGATCGAAAAGTGTCAGAATCATTTTTAGGAACTAAAGAAAAAGGTTAAGTTTTGCTCTGATTTTGGCATTGCCTATAATGGACAAACCTTATGAGGTGTACATTGATGTATTGAAGGAAGGATTGGGTGGAGTATTGATACAAGAGAGAAAGGTGATAGCTTATATCTCTTGGAAATTGAACCCCAATTAGGAGAATTTCCCTACACATGACTTGGAGTTAGCAGTTATTGTGTTTGCCCTTAAGAAATGGAGATATACTTTTATGGAGCTGAGTCTGAAGTCTTTACCCACTATAAATGTTTGAAATGTGTTTTTCCTCAGAAGGATTCAAACATGAGGCAACATAGGCAGATGGAATTTTTGGAAGAATTACAGTGTCCAATTAGATATCATCTTGGAAAAGCAACAGATGCCCTTAGTAGGAAGGCGAATTTATCATCTCTTCGGATGCTATGAAATCCAGAATTGGACACCTTTACAGTAGATGGAGAAATAAGGATGAGTAATATCTTCATTCAACCTGCTTTCTTACAATAGTTAAAGGGAGAGCAAGATAAAGATGAAGAGTTGCAAAAGCTGGTACAAAATGAGGCAAATAAAGGAGGAGATGAGTTCTGAAAGGACAACGATGGGATTATATGTTATCGAGATCTATATTGTAAAATAATGATTTATTAATAATTAATTATTTGAAAATAATTGCTAACTAAAATTAGTTGAAAATAAATTTTAATGGGTCTTGATTGAAAGCTAATAAATAAATTTTAACAGGTTTTTATTAGAAGATAATAATTAAAAGATAATAAATTTTAATGATATTTACGAATATAAGACTTACAAAATTTATATTCTTACTTATCATGATTATTCATATAAAAGGTTTTTATGTGATATTATTATTTTATAATATATATATATATATATATATATATTACAAAAGCTATCATTCATTTGACCAAAATATCCTTATTTCATATATAATTTTCCAAATCTACCATTCCTAGGGTTTTTCGAAATTTATTGGCAAAATTTAATATTAACCATTTTATTGTTGAAATAAAATTTGCTTAGGGACAACTAGATCATGATCATAATTCCACTTGCTAACCATAATCACGAACATACACTCCACTTCAATTCATCAAATCATCCAAATCATGAATAAAACATAGATCTAAATTTACCAAGGCACGATCCAACCTCTTCTAGCATAAACATAATCATGGCTCTATCAAACATACATGAATATAAATTCGATTCAACAAAGGTGAGATAATCTCTAACATGCTTGAACACAGACATCACTCACAACATGGAGACATGCATTAAACCCTAAAACATCATAATATCATCCAAGATAAATCATCACATGCATCAACCCCAACTCCATCATATACACACATTCATTCATGCTTCAATCTCAACTCATCACAACAACACATGCCTAAACCACAATCATAGCCCATCTCCTTCAAATATCATCCTAGAGATATGAATCTAAAGTCTAAAAAGAGGGTTGAAGGGACTAACTTGATTGATGAGTACCTTGAAGGAGTTTCGAATGTATCTCAACTCCTAGATGACTAGATTCGTCCAAGGGAGGTGAAGAAAGTATGGCCATTATTGAATAGATCATTTGGCCAAGAGGGAGAGGGTATTCGGCCAAGAGAGAGAGAGAGAGAGAGAGAGAGAGAGAGAGAGAGAAAAGAGAAAAAGAAAGTCCATTAGCATGATCATACACTTATATATTCATTAGAGATTGAAGATTAGTGGAGAAGAAGTTGATTGAACGAACTTACCTTGAAGGTGTTCTTGAGCCTTCACAAAAAAACTCATTTTTTATCCAAAAGAGAGAGTTGAATTTTGGAGTTTAATGTCAAAAATGATATAGATAGAATCACGACAGTGAGTAGATGAATTCTGGAATTTGTTTGAAGAAGTTTGAAGTGGTTTGGAGAGGTATTAGGCGAGAAAAGTGAGTAGGCGTTGTTGGTATTCTATCTGTGCTTGATGGTTGAAGAGAATGGAGGGATTTTAGATTGGAGGCTGCCGAAATTTTGTGTGTGTGCTATGGACAAATTGTTTGTGTAGTTTAGATAGATGATTTTTCTAGTTTGAAAGAAAAAGGAAAGGCTGGTTGTTGAAATCCTAAAAGAATATTTTTGGGAATCAAATTTGGAAACAAAATATAATAAGAATATCTTTGATCAATGGAGAGGTTTTTGGAAGCTGCTATGGCCGATCGATGTTCAGGTGTTTCGATTGGATGAAAGCTGGTTGAAGAAGGTTAATGGTGGCCGAAGAGAATGAGTGTAATGGTGAAGGAAAGGTTTGGTTGTTTAAGGGACATTTTATGGATGTTTTTTAAATTAGGATTGCTGGAATTTTGGTATCTAATCAATGCATGATTGGAGTAATTGTTGGAGATATTTTGGGGGCAGCCATGATTGATTTCTGTGCAGAAGGTTGGGGAAGATAATGGAGTTCTGTTCATGGCTGTTCAAGGGAGGTTTGTGCAGAAAAAGGATGAAGTTTCGGCCAGGGCTGGAATAGGAAACAATGCTAGAAAATTCTTGCACATAATTTCACCATTGCTGGAATTTCCTGGGCAATTTCGGCTACCATTTTTCATCCAGCTTGCAGAGAGTTTGAAGGAGATTCCAGGGGTCTTTCATGGCTAGTTTCCACCCTTCTTCATGGATGAAAAACATGGCTAAGGAGCTGGGAGAATACTGGAAGAAATCAGCTTGGTTTAGGATCACCTATGCTGTGATTTTGCCCAGAAATTTTTCTGGTTTTGCACAGCATTTGTGCAGTCCAAAAATGGCCAAAAAATTCAAGGATTCAAGCTGTTCAAAAGGGCCATTTTCTGGCAACATTTGGGAGGGAATAATGGCTGAGAATTTTGACACTTTTGAAGGCACAAGAAGCTGTAAAAATTTCAATTCATGACATGCAAAAAAATGAACCTAGTTAGAATTAAGTTTTGGAAGGTTCACTAGGGGAATTAATTCTCTTGGAACCTTCCCCAACTCTTCCACATTTTCAGACCATAAGATGTCTTTTCCATTGGCATTTTGAACCTTCAAAGCCACAGCACTTTACTGAATTTTGTGGAATGAAATTGGCTAGAACAAATTGACCAACCTAATGAATTGAGAAGTAGGAAAAATTAAGTATCAAGAATGGATGAATTCCCTTAGGAATTTTTGTAGGGCACAAGAATAGGATTAGGATACTCCTACCATGTCTCCCCTAGGTCAACACCTCTACTCTACTCTAAAGCACCTAAGGCTGAAAATACAACCTTCCTAAACAAAAATAAAATTTAATCATGCTAAAGCTCCAATGATGGAATTTGAACTCAAGACCTCAAGAATTAATTCCAAAGCTCTAACCACTACACCACAACAACTCTTGTTCTTATTTTCTCTCTAAAACATTTTTCCTATTTAATCCTTAGGCTATCTCCCTATTTTTACCTCAGGTAAAAATTACCATTTTGCCCTTCTTACTCAATCACCATAATTAAGCCCTCTAGACTATAAATTCCAAATCCAAAGCACATAAAATTATCTAAAAATATGTTTAATCATGCAATAAAGTATGATATGCATCCAACCCCCTTACTCTAAGGTTGGTTCTGACTGGGGTTTCACAGATCTTGTATTGAAGACTCCCTATCGAATGACACCTGGGGAACTAGAAGAGCTAAAGGAGCAGTTGGAGGAATTAGTTAACCAATGATATATAAGGCCAAGTACTTCGGCTTGGGAATCCCTAGTGTTGTTTGTAAAGAAGAAAGATGGGACGTAGAGGTTGTGTATAGACTATAAAGGTTTGAAGAACCTACCAATCAAGATCAAATATCCCTTACCTTTGATTGATGAGTTTTTATTCGTCTGTAAGGTTATTCTTACTTTTATAAGTTAGATCTCCGGCAAGATTATTATCAAGTGTGAATCAAGGAGGAGGATATCCCCAAAAGTGCTTTCAACACTAGGTATGGACACTACAAGTTCATAGTGATGCCATTTGGAGTGACCAATGCACCTGCTATCTTTATGGATCTTATATACAGAGTTTTCCAACCGTACTTAGATAAGTTTGTGGTGGTGTTTATAGATGATATTTAGATCCATTCTAAAAGTCCCGAGGGGCATGCTGAGCTTTTGAAGGTGGTGTATTTACATCCTTTCCTACTCTCTTCTTTTGTTATCTTCTTCTCTCAGGTTGTTTTGATCTTTAAGCACCTCACTAGGGGATAACAAAAGTAGTATGATATTTTTCTCATCTTTGTTCAAAATATATTTATTCTCCCTCATCTTGTGTGCCACATCTCTTTCAAACATCCATGGCCTTCCTAATAAAATATGCCCTACTTGCATTAGGAACACATCATATAGCAGCACCATATCGTTATAGGCCCCTATATTAAATTTAATCTCAACTTGTTTGTTTACTTTTACTTCACAACAATCACTCAACCAATGGAGTTTGTATGATTTAGGATGTCTCATAGTTTCTAATCCCAAGTCCTCCTCTAAGGTAGCACTTATCACATTTGTACAACTTCCCTCATCAATGATAATGCTACATGGCTTTTGTTGGATATGGCACCTAGTGTAAAAGATATTACTACTTTGTGAATTCTCCTCATTCTTAACATCACGTGCACCCTTAATCTTCCTAGCAACACCAATCAATGGCAAAACCTTCCCAACCTCAAGCCTTTCCTAATTACCTTATTCTTTTATAGGCCATTGGGTTGTTCGCAATATTGTTTTGGTGGCTTATTTTTCTAGTTTGCTGAATGTTGAAAAATGGGATTGGTATATGTAGACTTCTTAGAGTAGGTCCCTTTCCTTGCACCTATTAATTTTTTTCCTAGCCTCAAACTTTTTCTACCTCTTTCTTTTGTTGGAATTTTTTGATAATCTCCCATAAAATGTTCTCCACATTCCTTCATTGGTTGCTCATATAATAGGGGTGGGGGTTTGTACTTATTTTTCACTCTCAAGCTATCTTCCCTTTTTGCATTCATTGAGGTTTTTGATTAGTTAAATTTCATCGCCTCAATGTCCCTCCTCATGCCTTCCATTTTTGCTTGGAAAATTTCAAAGGTGGCTCGATTATCAAATAAAGTTCCTTGGGACATTGTATTGGGAATTTCAAGGGCGCGGACATAGAAAATTTAGATAAAAGGAGAAAGTTATTCCTTAAAATCACTCCCTCACCTGTATCCACTCAAGAATTGACGCTCAACCCTCGTGTTTATCTCTCATTTGGCTTTAACAAGAATAAGCTCATAGTATTGCCTTTTTCATGCACTCAATTTTCTTAATGAGTTCATTCCACAAAAATCTCTCCAATTGCTTAGGATCTAATCCAAACTTGACAATTTTACTAACCCTCTAAGGACAATCAACTAGGCTTAGATGGAAGTTTGATCATCAACAACAGTGAGCCTGAAGGAGTTTATATCAAGAGTCAATGAATTCAAGAGAGCTTAATAACTTCAATAACTAAGGAATGGGTAAATGGACAAGACCTAACAAGATTTTCAATGAAGCATTAGAAGTTCAAGAACATAGTACTTAAGAACAATAGTAAGAATTCAACAAGTAAAATGATTTCAATTGATCTTTTAATTCCCCGTAAACATGAGTTATCAAGATTTTAACAATATGGAAAGTGTTGACAAAAGAATTGATCACAATTTTAGGGCTCTAAGTCCAACCAAACAAAATTTTAAAAACTTGAGGTGCAACCTCGAAACTCAAGGGGTTTCAAAAATTTCACACTTGTGGCAACCTAAAAACTCAAGAATCACATGAAAAATTAATCCCCAATGATTATACTAACATCAAGGAATAATTTCTCAACAAGTAGAAGTAAAAAATATAACTTTCATAGTTCCCAATTTTAGCATGAAAATGAGTTACGGGATTCTTTTTTTGGCTCAACAAATTTGCACTAAATAAACCCCCAAAACCACAAGATTTATGCACTTTAAAACATCAAACATCTAGTCAAACATCAACCCACCATACAAGATCAATATCTCAACAAGAAAATTAAGAAAAATCAAAGTTTTGAAGACCTTTTTGAATCACCTTCTTAAGTGATGAGTTTGCTCTGTTTTCTTGGAACTTTGAAGCCTTTTTCTTGAAGAACCAAGCCTTGATAAAAATCAAAGCTTTCATCTCTTTGATACCAAAATATTTGATATGACCTTGGGGGTGAATTCTCAATGAATTTTGTGGCTAAATTTGGGATAAAATGCAATACCTAATTAAGAGTTCAAACCAGTAAAATTAGTGAAGAAACAAGAGACCCAATTCAAATACTAGGACCCTAAGCCAAAATAAAGAACTTAGAACACTAGAAATGAGAATTAAATAATCCAAATCACAACCAAAGACTTTTTACTCAATGAGAAACCAAGAACTCTTTGAAGAAGATGATTGAACCAACCAACTTTACCTCCAACAAGGACCTTAGATCATCTATAACCAAAGAACTAAATTAGCAAGCTAATTGATCTATGCTAAAAGAGTTTATAGACTTAATACATAGGGAAAGACTAGGCCCTAAGAATGGTCTTGATGTTCAAGGGATTTTCCCAAGAGGAATCACCTCTTAAAAGCTCTCAAGGAGACTCTTTAATTTCTATCGATATTCAAAGTTGTTACACTAAAATGTTAGAATACTATATGTACATAAGCATCTAAACCGAACTAAGGTGAGAAGAAATTTCAGCTATTCAACATTTAAATGGCCCAAAATTTCCCTGTTACATAATAAAAATTGTGGGAATTTAATTAGGAACAAAACATAGCAAAAGTACAAAAATTGAACAAAACAGGGCCTAGCCCGAAGTGACCGGCGTTGGGTCGGCTTGTTGGGCCTGGCACTAGGCCTACATTGTTCTCTACACAGTTATCTTTTCTTGTGTTTTTAGCATCCTCTTGTGCTCCCTTGGCCCTCCACACTAATTGTTGTTCAAGATTTGATATTCTTGTAGGATTTCTAAATTAATTAAACAGATTAAACGCAGCAGAAAATAGCAAGAAATCCAAGCCATGGATCATCTGGTTTGCAATAGAAACGGGAAAAGAGAAGATCACGCTTATTATATAATACCCCGCACAAAACCACCTTTG
>JANUWF010003205.1:0-33736 GCA_026120185.1 Voacanga thouarsii
ACTTCATACAAATAGTGTTGCCATTTTTTTTCAAAGCAAACACTATTTCAGCCAACTCCAAATCGTGCATTGGATAGTTCACCTCATGCAGCTTCAACTTCCTCAAAGCATAAGCGATAACTTTTCTGTCTTGCATCCGCACCGCCCCTAGACGTTCCCTAGAAGCATCGGTATACAAGGAATAGGCTTTACCTTCTTCGAGTAAGCTCAACACTGGTGCCATCATCAATCTGCTTTTATGCTCTTAAAAGTTCTTCTCACACTTATCATTCCAGACGTATGGCACGTTTTTCCTTAGCAATCGAGTCATCGGCATAGCTAGTGTAGAGAAGTTCTTGATAAACCAATGGTAGTATCCCGCCAATCCAAGGTAACTACTAATCTCAGTTACGCTATCCAGTTGCTTCCAATTCGAGATAGCTTCAACTTTTTATGGGTCCACCTTGATTCCATCTTTAGATATCATGTGACCAATAAAGGCCACCGAATCTTACCAGAACTTGCATTTGCTAAACTTGCCATAAATTTTATGCTCTCTCAACTTCTTCAGTACTAACTTCAGATGCTCAGCATACTCCTCAGGACTTTTCGAGTATATCAAAATATCGTTTATGAGCACTACTAAAAACTTATCAAAGTACAGTTGAAAAATCCTGTGCATAAGATCCATGAAAACGACAGGTCATTGGTTATTATGAATGGCATCACCATGAACTCGTAGTGCCCATATCTAGTGTTGAAAGCTGTCTTGGGAATATCCTGCTCTTTGATTCGCACCTAGTAATAACCTTGACGGAGATCCAACTTGGAAAAATAACAAGCGCCTTGCAACTGATCGAACAACTCATCAATCAAAGGTAGGGGATACTTGTTCTTGATCATAAGGTTATTGAGCCCTCTATAGTCTATGCACAACCTCAGCGTCCCATCCTTTTTCTTGACAAATAACACCGGGGCTTTCCGGGGCGATGTATTGGGCCTTATTTACCCTTTCTTGACTAATTCCTCCAGCTGCTCCTTCAATTCTTTTAATTATGTGGGCGCCATCCAATAGAGCTATAAACGAACCTAATGTTCGCAAACACAAACTCGTTCGAACTCATTCGTATTCGAATAAGGCTCATTCGTTTAATAAACGAATGAACTCAAACACGAACTTGAACATGTTCACGAACATATTCGAACGTTCCCGAACATATTTTATTTTTATAAAAATTAATTATATTATATTAATATTTTATTTGATTTACAATATTAAGATTTATTCTTAATGAATCTTAATTATAATTATAATATTAATATTAATTATATTGTTGTATATTTATTCAATGTTGTAATATTGAATTAATTTAATTAAAATTTGAATTATTATTTTTATAAATTTTAAAATTTAAAAAAAAGTGAACTCGAACAATTCAAACTCAAACGCTAATCGAGTTTTTCAAACTCAAACATTATCAAACAATAATCGAATGAACTCGAAAACGAACTCAAGATCGAATAATAAATGAATAAACTCGAAAAGTGTTCGATTATATTCAAACTCGAGTTCGAAATTGTGATGCTCGGTTCGTTCATGTTTGAATACAGCTCTACCATCTGATAAGGAGTCTTCGATAATGGCGCAGCTCTAGGAACTAGATCGGTAGTGAACTTAACATCTTGGGAAGCTGGAAGAGAAGTGAGTTCGACCAGAAATACATTTGCGAAGTTCATTACCGCCTCAATGCTTTCCAAAGTACACTGATCCTTGGGCATATTGATCAGGTAAGCCAGATACCCTACACAACCCTTCTTCAGCATCTTTCAAGACTTTGCTCCTGCTATCAGAAACTTCAACTTCCTCACCTTCTTCCCGCTAAACTCTAGCACATCACATTTGGGTCTAACAAACTGCACCATCTTGACCATGCAATCCACTCTTGCTCCAAGCTTCACTAACCAATCCATATCTAGAATCAGATCATAGTCATCGATAGGTAGCATTATAAGGTCCACTTTCAAATTTTCTTTCCCAACCATAATATCACACTATTGCACCACCTTACTCGCATCTCTTTGCCTCCCCATAGGTGTACTCACTAACATGGTATAAGGCAATTCTACCCCCTCCAAACCCAATCAGCATACACATTTACCGTTCACATATGAATTAGTCAATCCAGGGTCTATTAAAATAGAAATAGAGTGACCTTGTACAGAAAGCGTACCTTCAACTACTGCCGAATGAACTTTGATCTCTTCCAGGTTTAGAGCGAAGATCTTGGCTTTCACTTGAGGTTTTTGGCCTCCTCCTCTAGATGTCCCAACAGATGCTCCTCTTGCTACCCTAGTTGGTTGAGTCGAAGCTCCTTGTCCCATCCTGAGTGGCCAAGGGCAATTGATCGTCAGGTGGTTTGGGTCATCACAGTTGAAGCATCTTTTCATCACTCCTTTTGTCCAGCAATCCCTTTTTGCATGATCTCGCCACCCACAATTTCGACACATTAGCGCACTCAACATAGGACCGGGTGGTACTATCCTAGGATGCTACTCCTTATTCCCCTACTGCATTGATCCAGCAGGTCGCTTGTGAGTCGGGGGTCTCATCAGTAGTCGGCTCAATGGGAATTGCCGATTCATTGGCCGGTTCCTATACTCGTTTTCTGTTCGGGTCGCTGTATCTACTGTGGTCGCACATGACACCGGTGAAGATGGTGCCTGTGCCTTCCTTAGATCTTGCCTCAGACCCTTCACAAATTGTCTTGTCCACTTGTGTTCGATATTTACTAGACACTTACAGTACTTGGATTGTTGGGTAAACCGTGCAGCGTTCTGAGCTACAGTCATCCCTCCTTTCTTGAGAGTCTGGAACTTGTCCTCCTTCTTCTCCACTTTCCTGCGTGGTATATACTTTAGTCAGAATGTTTCCACAAAGTTCTCCCACATCTAGTCTGTAACACCCCACTTCCTTCGTACCTAGATAGGGCGGGATGTCACCCAGTCCAAATGACCAGGGATCTTTATATCGAGGTACAAAAGGAAAACATCTAAGTAAAATAATGCTGAAATCTTATTACAACCAAAGCTATAAATTTATACATGTCTGAAAATTCAAAACTAACAAACATCTCTTGGAAGAAATAAAAATCAAAATAAAATAATATAAAACGGATAATCATCTCTTATTACTTCAACCTGCTCAATGTAAGCACTCCCCTGAAATCATGATATAAAAAGGTGTGAGATTGTCATCTCAGTAAGTTTCGTGTGTGCAAGTGTTAAATATAACCATTTCATGCATGTAGGTTTATCAAAATTATATTTGCAAGTCAATTTAATCTAGAATAGTTATACAAATGAGCCTTGCTCAACGAATCTAAAATAGTTCCAATAAATCATCGTTTCATCATATTCGTAGCTCATTAGGTAGGGATTAGCAAAGATTCAAACAATAGTATCATAATCCATATCATCGTTACCACCATATCCCAAAGTATTTTTCAACAATGGGCAGTGGGGGATCTGCCCACTAGGGTGAGATACTCCTCCTTCTCTAACACTCTGATTGTCTAATCCGGATATATAATGTCCACATGGACCAATATACTAGCTCGAACGGCCTGACCAAGTAGTATTATCACTTCTCCAAGTTGAGTTCATCTTCCGGATGTGACCTTTTGCCAGAAGACTCACTCTTACTCTTTAGGACTAGTACCATAGCTTACCCCTGTTGAGTACTCAACACTCTCCATGTAGGGGTAGAATCATATCCCCTTTTCTGAAATTCTCTGATTAGGTTGATTGCAAAACATGGTTTTACACAATCGCATTTCCAAATCGTTTAGTGATAAAGTAAGAAATTATTTTTCAATTTGAATTATTGAGATTTGACAAAATCATTTAGAAAAGAAGATATCCACATTCTTAAATCAAATATGAAAACATCACATCACAACTTATCATTTTCAACCAAGGGTTCATGTTAGTGTTGTGCTCTAGAGGTAATCACGTGTACCATGTATATTGCATATTAAATTAATAAGAGGCATTCTTTATCTTTCAGTTTGATTGTTATATCTAAATATGTATACAAACCGTTAGATAAAGTCCCTAGTACAACACAGTGTTAAGGAAATCATGATAGAGATCATGAAGTGAGATTCTTACTACACTATGCAGTGTTTGTACTTAAATAATCCACAGTCATAGTATTAATAAGATGGGACATTATTAATACGCCAAGACTGGCACATGTTATATCTCTTGATTGGATCAAGCGGTGGTTCTTATATCCGTGAGTATTGGGATACTCAGGATTAACGTGTGGATGCTTGTTTTGGAACAAGTTCATTGGATGACCTAGCTACGAGATAATCACTTGGATAACTATTTAGTGCTAGTGATAGAATCTAATTATAGCAAGTGTGCTAGTATCCTTAGACTTGAGATCTCCAAGGTGCTTTGTTTAACGAGCATTGTACTTTGATTCTAAACTTTGGAGTCTTATCTAGGACTGCGTATGGGATGGATATTGGGTACAACGTAAAGTAAACGAAAGTAATTGATAAAGTCAATAAAGGATTCACCACTCCTAATAGTAGGAGAGTATATCTCAAGGCCATTTGTAGAAATCATTACTCATAAGTTCTTGGCCAAGGCGACTATGTGATGGAAATGGTTCCAATTGATACACATATCGAGTAATGGATTTCTTGAACAAGTACTAAAATATTCGGGCCAGAATTAATAATATCATTAGAGGGAGTTATTTCTTGGACTTCAGTTGAGCTGCTGTGAACCAATTTTGTGGCCTGGATCGTGCCTGCGTTTTGGAACAAGAAAAATTAAAAAATTTCGGCTTCAAAAGTTAATAAGCATGATCTTCTCTTTTTCCCGTTTCTACTGCAAACCCGTAATCCATGGCTTGGATTTCATGCTATTTTCTGCTGCGTTTAATCTATTTAATTAATTTAGAAATCCTAAGTTCAACCATCTTGTCAATCATCATATTGACATCAATTCAAATATCATTGTATAAAATACTTGTAAACATGTATCATTTATCAAAATAGTTATGCAGGGACTTACTTGGATAAATCAACAGCTAGACGCAACTCAATTGATTACCCTTACTTCCACTCCTCCCTTATCTAGAATAAATGATTCTCTAATTAGAATCCAAACATTACATCCACTATTTCATGCAATATGAATTCTCATGATCTCGCTAATCACCTAATTCATCCTTGGTATCTAGATGATTTAATTCATTAGATCACATATACAACTTTCCTTTGCCATGCTATTGATCATAATCGTGCATTCATCCAAATCAAACCACAATATAACAACTCCTATGTTCAATTAACATAAAATCATATGTGCTTATATGTGCCCTATTAACATTAAAAGATCTCATATTTGCCAACCTAGCATAGATCTAGATTCATCATGACAAGATATATCAATGCCCTATCTTAAATGTGCTTTGTCTATGTCCCACATCATCATATTTATCATTCTAATACATTCATGCTTTCATGCTAGACTCCGTAAGTGTTCATAAGTTAATACTTTAAAGATCAAAGCCATTTAAATCAGTAAAGATAGGATATTGATTACCTCTTAGAGAAATAGACTTAAGAACACGGCAACTCCTTGATGACTAGCTTATGTTCAATGGATAGTTGAAGAAGTTGGTCTGCCTACATGTTCTTGATCGAGATTGACCAAGAAAGGGAGAAAATTAGTCCCTTATGGATGTGATTTAAGAGAGAAAAGAGAGAAAGAATGGAGAAAGAGATGGGTAAAAGGATTGGAGATGGCTTACCTTGGATGTTGTTTCGGTTTTGGTGGAGTTTAGGTGTATGCTGGCCGAAATCTTGAAGATAGTAAGAGGCTACCTTTTTTGTGAGTTTGGGAGGTTTAGAGAGTGGAGATTTTTGTGGTCTGCTGAATAGAAAAGATTAGGTTTTGGTGTTTGAGTGTTTGAAGAAGTCCTACCCTGTTAGAATAAGTTGGACAACTTGGGTCCTTATTTGATTACTGAAACTGGGCAGTAGTTTGGGGATGTTGTTGCTGTGTTTTTGGTGCCTATATGACCAAGGGAAGAGAATAGGCTGGTTTTAGTTTCTATGGTGGCGAGAATGAGAGAAGAAAAAATGAGTTTTTGTGTAGCTGCATTTTTGCAGGTTTTGGCTGGAATTTTTCATCTAGTTTGGGTGCTGGTTGTGGCCAAAATTCTAAAGGAAAGGAAGGGAAAATTCTGGTGTTTTTTGTTTTTTTTCCTAAAACAGAGTCCTAGTTGGTTAAGGTTATCTTGGAAAACTTTACCATAGGACAAACAAATAAAAATAAAATAGTACTTTGAAATTAAAACTTATTACAACCTAAAATTTCGAGAACAAATCCGAAATAAAATTGTTCACTCTCAACTCTTAAAGCATTACATAAAATATATCAGATTTTTTTCCAAGCAGGCAACAACAAGCTACTCATCCCCACAGCAGGATTGACCTAAAATTATGGTAAAAAGGGTGATGAGATAAAAATCTCAGTAAGTCCAAGTGTGCTTTGAGTGTCCAGTGAAAATAGTACATGAATGCAAGGAGTAAGAACTTCATAAGAAAAATACTCGTAAGTAATAAACAATGTTAAAAACAAGAGTGGCGTTTTGGCTCTTCCAACCATACATGAATAATAAAATAAATCACTCAAAAGGCAGCTATGGGTTACCACACGTTGGGCCAAATAACCATACAACGGTCAGAATGCCACACTTTATGCATACTGACAAAAAGGTAGGTGATCGTCCTACCGAGTAAAATTCACCTCCTTCTCTACACGCAAACAAAATCGGTTGTCCATTTCGGCAACACACAGTCCATATGACTGAAACTGCTAGCTCATACTGGCATGACTGAAGTAGTATTGACGTTTCTCTAAGTTGAGTTCATCTTCTGGAGGTGGCCTCCTGCCAGAAGACTCACTCTTGCTCTTCAAAACTAGTACTACTAGCCTACCCTTATTGAGTACTCAACGATGATTGTCCCACTTAGGGAAAAAAAAAACTGGTAAAACATAACTTTACTTGAAAATGGCAATCAAGGGTTTCTAAAGTCCCTATCAAAATCAGTTTTTGAAATAGTTTGGTGTTTGAGTAAAACTGCTTGTTAATTTTCAAATAAGTGGTTTGATTGAAACAAGAAAGGAAACAATCCTTAACTGCCTTTACCAAATCAGTATTCATATTCTTTGGGTCTAGCTTGCCATAGTAACCTTTTGGCAACAAACAAGTTTTATGGATGAGCTTACTTGATCCTTGCTCAAAATAAAGATCTCCAACAGCTAACGTAACCCTGCCTGAGGTAAACATAAACCATAATTAAACTTAAGCCAAAATTCACTTCCACAAATAAACCAAGCTCAACTTACTACAATCATGACCCTAACGTCCCAAGCTTTAAGGCTAGATAATGAATAAAAGGGGTTTAAAAAATAAATATAGCTTGATAATAAAATAACCAGGGTTTGTGAAACTGCTACTAATAAGGTGAAGGTTTAAATCTTGTTTTAAATAAATTAGGTTTTATTCGATGAATGGTCCTAGGACCTAGATGGAATTATTTAAAATAATAATCTATTAATAATTAATTGTTAGAAAATATTTGGTAAATAAATAATATTAATAGTAAATAAATTTTAATGTATTTGATTAAAAGATAATGTATAGATTTTAATAGTATTTATGAATATAAGACTTACAAAATTAATATTTTACCTATTATGATTATTTATATAAAAGGCTTTATTTGATGTTATTATTTTATATAATATCTATATATTTTATTTCTTTAATAAAAGCTATCAATTATTTGACTAAAAAATCATTATTTTATATATGAATCCAAATCCACATTTTCCTGGGGTTTTCGAAATTACTAGAAGAAATTATAGCATTAATCATTTTATTGATGAAATAAACTTGATTAACTTAATTAGCTTAGGACAACAAGGTCATGATCATAATTCCTATTGCTAACCATAATCATGAACATACACTCTATACCAATCAATAAAACATCCAAAACATGAATAAAAACATAGATCCAAATTTACCAATACATGATCCAAACTCTACCAACATAATCATATTCATGGCCTTAACAAGAATACAATAACATAAAACCCTATTCACCAAAAGTGACATAATATCTATCATGCTTAATCATCCACACTAACTCATGACATGAAGAGCATGCAACAAACCCTAAAACATCATAAAAGTCAACCAAGACAAATCATCCTCATGCTTCAATCCCAACTCCATCATTTAAACACATACTCAATCTCCAATTATATTCCATCCTTTTCCCAACAACATCTAAAAGGCATGATTTTAGAATTAAGGAGAGGGTTAAAGAGACATACTCGAATGATGACTACCTTGATGATGTCTCAAGAGTGTCCACACGCTTGGAAGACTTGATCCGACCAAGAAGGAAGAAGAGAAAATGGCCATGGTTGGAGTAAGAGAGAGAGAAGAGAAGAGAGAGAGATTATTAGTTTATTTCATCAATGGTCAAAGAGGAAAGAAGATAGAGATAATCGTTCTTGTTTACCTTGAGAGTGTTCTTGAGTCTTCAAGAAAATTCTGGATTTTTTATCCGAAAGTAGAACCTTGATTTCAACGTTTCATGTTATAAATTGTAGAAATGGATTCTAGAGGATGAGTAGATGTGATTTTGAGTTTTTGGAGAAGATTGAAGGTGTTTAAAGTGATCTTAGGCTTAGAGAATGGTGGTGTGTGTTCTTGGACAAATGGAGAGAATGGAGAGAAGCTGTACAAAAATTACTTAGCAAGGGTTGGCCGAATGGCTAAGGAAATTCTTGTGATTGAATTTTCAGATTAGGAAGAAGAAGGAAAGCTAGTTGTTTGAAATTCAAAAGGAATAATTTAGGGAGTGAATTAAGGTAGCAAATATGGTAAGAATAGCCTGGTTGATGGAGGTCTTTGAGATCTTCAATGGCTGACTAGTTTGGCTGGGATTTTGCTGAGATGAATGATGTTTGAATGGGTTATAGAATGGCCAAAATTCAGAGTGTAAGGGTAGAAGATTTTCTGGTTGTTTGAAGCTTAAAGCATGGAGGTTTTCATGGAGTAATTTGCTGGAATTTTGAATTCCAAGGGAAGGCTTGATTGTAGTGAATGATGGAGTAATAAAAGGGGTAGCCATGGAGCTTCATTTGTGCAGACCAATGGAGGAGATGATGAAGTTTAGTTCATGGCTGACGAGGGTTGGTTTTACAGAAAATTGGAGTGAGTTTCGGATAAAGGTGAAGAGGAAACAAAGCTGGAATTTCTGGTTGATCACTCGAAGGATTTGCTGGAATTTCTTGCAGTTTCTTCTGCCATGCTCCAGCCGACTTGCAGCAGGTTTGAAGGGGTATTGGAGGGACTATAAGGCTGGATTCTAGCCTTCTTTATGGAGGAAAGACGGACATGAATAACTACTTTGAAGGATAGAAGAAACCGCTTGGTTTTTTGACTGTTATGCTGCGAATTCTGCCCAGAATTTTTCTCTAGTTTGCACAGCTTTGTGCAGTCCGAATTTTGGCCAAAGTTTTCAATCTTCAAGTTGAGTGAATTGGCTATTTTTTTGGCAGTATTTGAGTGAGAAAGGTGGCTGAAGATTTCAAAAATTGGACTGATCAAGAATCTAGAAAAATTTTCCTGATTTGCTACATGAAGAAGATGATCACTTATAGGGTGGAGTTTGAAGGTTCGACCATGGAGATTAATTCTCTTGGGATCCATCCATAACACCTTCCCCATTTTCAGTTAATATGCTATCCTCACATAGACTTTTTCAAAACTCCAAGATCAAGGAAGCTCGCTGGAATTTTCTGGAAATATAATGCCTTGGATAAATTGAGCAACTTAATTGATAAAGAATTAGGGTAAGCTAGAGAGCAAAAATGGTATGAATCCCTTAAGAATTTTTGTAGGACACAAGATTAGGATATGACATTCCTTTCATGCCTACCCTAGGACAACACTCCTACTCCTCCCTATGGCAAGCAAGGGCTGAAAATTGCCTACTTATCTAAAATAAAAATTAATCATGCTAAAACTTAAAGGATGGAATTCGAACTCAAGACCTCATGGATTTATTCCAAAGTTTTAACCACTAAACCACAACAAATCTTTTTCTTATTTTCTCTCTGAATTATTTTTCCTATTTAATCCCCAAGCTATCTCCCTATTTTCACTTCAAGCAAAATTACCATTTTACCCTTCCTACTCAAGAAGCACAATTGAGCCTTCTAGACTATAAATCATGGATCCAAAGCATAAAAAATCATTCAAAAATAAATTTATGCATACAAGAAAATATGATATGCATCCTGACCCCCTTACTCCTGGGTTGGATTTAGATGGGGTTTCACATCCTCCTCTCCTTAGGAGAATTTCGTCCCGAAATTCAGGCATATGTCTATCTCAAATCGGGATACTTCCACTTTACTCACTCTTCAGATTCCCATGTGGCATCTCGTGTGCCATGGTGCTCCCACTGAACCTTTACCATAAGTATCTGCTTGTTCTGAAGAGTCTTGACACTTCTGTCCAATATTCGCAAGTGTTTCTCCACATAACTTGTAACACCCCGCTACCTAGGCCCAACAGGGTCGGGGATGTTGCCCCATCTAAAAGACAAGTGGTCTGTATAACTAGGTCACACAATCAAAATAAAACAATACTTCAAAATTTAAAACTTATTACTATCCAAAAATTCAAGACAAATCCAAAATAAAAATTGTTCATTCTCAACTCCCAAATCATTCCATAAATTAAATAACAGAGTATCTTCCCAAGCAGGCAACAACTAGCAACTTATCCCCACAGCGGGATCGACTTGAAATCATCGTAAAAAGGGTGATGAGATAAAAATCTCAGTAAGTCCGTGTGTGCTTTGAGTATCCAGTGAAAACAGTTCATGAATGCAAGAAGTAAGAACATCATAAGAAAAATACTTGCCAGTAATAAACAATGTTAGAAACAAGAGTGGCGTTTTGGCTTTTCCAATGATATATGAATAATAAAATCAACCACTCAAAAGGTAGCTATGGGATACTACACGTTGGGCCCCATAACCATACAACGGTCAGAATACTACACTTTGTGTAGAATGACAAAAAAGGTAGGTGATCGGCCTACCGGATAAGATACTCCTCATTCTCTACACCCAAACAAAACCGGTTGTCGACTCCGGCAACACACAGTCGACATGACTGAAACCTGCCAGCTCAGACTGGCATGACTAAGTAGTACTGACGTTTCTCTAAGTTGAGTTCATCTTCTAGAGGTGGCCTCCTGCAAGAAGACTCAATATTGCTCTTCCGAAGTAGTACTACTACCCTACCCTTATTGAGTACTCAACTTAGTTCATCATATTTGGGAGAAAGCTGATAAAACATAGCTATACATGAAAATGGCAATCAAGGGTTTCCAAAGTCTTTATAAAAAATTAGTTTTAGAAAAAGTTTAGTGTTTGAATAAAACTGCTTGTTGTTTTTCAAATAATTAGTTTGACTGAAACAAGAAAGGAAATAGTCCCTAGTTGCCTTTACCAAATCAGTGTTCACAAACTTCGTGTTTAGCTTGCCATAATAACTTTTTACAACAAACAAGTTTTATGCAGGAGTTTACCTGATCCTTTGCTCGAGATAAAACAAAGATCTCCAAAAGCTGACCTAACCCCGCTTGGGATAAACACAATCCATAATTAAACTCAAGTCCAAAATTTACTTTCATAAACATTGCTAGCTCAACTTATTACAATCATGACCCTAGTGTCCCAAGCTTTAAGGCTAGATAATAAATAAAGGGTTTATAAGATAAATCTAGCTTGAGATTAAAATAACTAGGGTTTGTGAAATAGTTACTAAGAAGTTGTAGGTTTAAATCTTGCTATAAATAAATTAGGGTTTATTTGATGAAGGGTCCTAGGACCTAGATAATATAATTTAAAATAATAATCTATTAACAATTATTTGTTCGAAAATAATTGGTAACTAAAATTAGTTGTAAGTAAATTTTAATAAGTTTTGATTAAAAGATCATAAATAAAATTTTAATAGTATTTATGAATATAAGACTTACAAAATTAATATTTTACCTATTATGATTATTAATATAAAAGACTTTATTTGATATTATTATTTTATATAATATCTATACATATTTCATTTATTTAAAAAAAGCTATCATTTATTTTACTAAAATATCATCATTTTATATAATAGTCCAAATCCACATTTTCATAGGGTTTTTGAAATCTCTAGAAGAAATTATAGTATAAATCATTTTATTGATAAAATAAAATTGGCTAACTCAATTAGTTTAGGGACAACAAGGTCATGATAATAATTCCTATTTCTAAGCAGAATCATGAACATACACTCTACACCAATCAACAAAACATCCAAATCATGAGTAAAAACATAGATCCAAATCTTCTAACACATGATCCAAACTCCACTAACATAATCATAATCATGGCCTTAAAAAGAATACATGAACATAAAACCCTATTAATCAAAGGTAACATAATCTTTAACATGCTTGATCATTCATACTACTCACGACATGAAGACATGCAACAAACCCCAAAAATACCACACATGCAACCAAGACAAATCATCTCATGCATCAATCCCATCTTCATCACACAAACACATTCATTCACATGCTTCAATCCCAACTCCATCACAAAACTCATGATCAATCTCCAAATATATCCCATCCTCATCCAACTACATCCAAGAGACATGAATCTAGGATTTAAAGAGAAGATGGAAGAAGCTTACTTGAATGATGACTAAAATCTGGTTTTCTTGAAGATAAAGCTGAAATTTCTTTTATTCTTCCCCTAAATTTCAAAAGCCATAATCCAAAGGATAAATGCTTAATTTAAAATCCAGCATTTTATTGTAACACCCCGCTACCTAGGCCCGCCAGGGCCGGAGATGTCACCCCGTCCAAAGGACAAGGGGTCTTTATAACTATGTCACACAATTAAAATAGCGAAATGAAAATAATAATTTAACTTAAAATTTATTAAAACCCAAGAATAAATCCACGAATAAAACCATGAATTCCAAAAAGAAAAACAAATCCATAAATAAAATCATCCACTCTCAACTCCCCAAAGCAATACATAAAAATAAAAGACAACATTCTCTTCCAAGGCAGATAACACTAGCTACTCATCCCCACAGCAGGATCGGCCTGAAATCATGGTAAAAAGGTGATGAGACAGAAATCTCAGTAAGTCCGTGTGTGCTTTGGGTGTTCAGTGGAAACAGTTCGTGGATGCAGAGTGTAAAAACTTTATAAGAGAAATATTGGCAAGCAATAAACATTAGTCAAAAGCAAGAGTGGGGTTTTGGCTTTTCCAGCCATACATAATTTATAAGATCAACCACTCGAAAGAAAGGATTATGGGTTACCACACGTTGGGCCCCATAACCGGATGGTCAGTATGCCGACACTTTGTGCATACTGCCGGTCAGAATGCCGACACTTTGTGCAGACTGACTAAAGGTAGGTGATCGGCCTACCGGGCAAGATACTCCTCCTTCTCTATACCAAAACAACAACCGGGTGTCCATTCCGGCAAAACATAGTCACTTGACTGAAATAAAAACTGCTAGCTCGGACCGGCATGACTAAGTAGTACTGACGTTTCTCTAAGTTGAGTTCATCTTCTGGAGGAGGCCTCCTGCCAGAAGACTCGCTCTTGCTCTTCAAAACTAGTACTACCAGTCTACCCCCATTGAGTACTCAACGTAACGTATCCCACTTGGGAAAAATGAACAAAACATAGTTCCACTTGAAAATGGCAATTCAGGTTTTCCAAAGTTTGGGGCAAAATTGGTTTTAGAAAGAATTTTAGGTTTTGAGTAAAACCGCCCCTTGATTTACAAATAATTTATTTGTCTGAAATGAGAATGGAAATAATCCTCAATTGCCTTTACAGAAATGAGTGACCATGCACTCTACATTTGGCTTGCCATAAAAAGAATCATTTTTCATCAAACAGGTTTTATGCAGGAGCTTACCTGATCCTTGCCCACAACAAAGGTCTCCAACAGCTGACCTAACCCCGCATGGGGTAAATACAAACCACAATCAAACTCAAGCCAATGATTCACTTTCACAAATAAAACTAACTCAACTTACTACAATCATGTCCCTAGTGTCCCAAGCTTTAAGGCTCGATAATAAATAAAAGGGTTTATAAAATAAATCTAGTTTGATATTAAAATAACTAGAGTTTGGGAAATAGGTACAAAATGTTGAAGGTTTAAATCTTGCTAAAATAATTTAGAGTTTATTTGATGAAAAGTCCTAGGTGGTACTAGGTAAAATAATAATTTATGAATAATTAATTGCTAGAAAATAATTGATGGTTAAAATTAGTTGAAAATAAATTTTAATGAGTCTTGCTTGAAAAATAATAAATAAATTTTAATAGGTTTGTTTAAAAGATAATAATTAAATTTTAATAATAAATATTTTACCTATTATGATTATTTTCACAAAAGGCTTTATTTGATAATATAATATCTATATATTTTATTTTTCTAGCAAAACTATTATTTATTTGACTAAAATATCACTATTTTATATAAAAGACCAAATCCACATTTTCCCATGGTTTTCAAAATTTTACTAGAAAAATCATATTATTAAATATTTTATTAATGAAATAAAATTTGGCTTAGGGACAACTAGATCATGATCATATTCCTATAGCTAACCACAATCATGAACATATACAACCCTTCAATTCATCAAATCATCCAAATCATGCATACAAGCATAGATCTCAATTTATCAAAATATGATCTAACCCTTACTAGCATAAATATGATCATGGCTTTAATAATCCAACATGAATATAAATCCTATTCACCAAAGGTGACATAATCTCTAGCATACTTCATCACAAATACTACCTATGACATGCATCAACCTCAAATCATCATATAATCATCCAAGATAATCCTTCCATGCATAAATCCCATCTCCTTCACAATCATACATATATTCATGCTTCAATCTCAACAATATATATATATATATATACTTAAATCCTATCGCCATCCACCTACTATCATCATCATCCTAGAGACATGAATCTAGAGTTTAAAAAGGATGATTGAAGGTACTTACTTGGTTGATGAATGCCTTGAAGGAGTTTAGAGTAGATCTCAACTCCTAGATGTCTAACTTTGTCCATGGGAGATGGCGAAAGCATGTTCATGGGAGAAAAAGTCATCCGGCCAAGAGAGGGGAATTTTCGGCCGTGAGAGAGAGAGAGAGAGAGAGAGAGAGAGAGAGAGAGAGAGAGAGAGACCATTAGCATGTTTATTCACATAGGCTCTCACTAGAGATCAAGATTGGAGAAGATGAAGTTGTTAGAATAAATTTACCTTGAAGGTGTTCTTGACCTTAACAGAAATTTCTGGTTTTTGATCCAAAAGTGCAAGTTGGATTTTGGAGTTTGATGTTAAAAATGGTACGGATGGACTCACAGCAATGAATAGATGAAATCTGGAATTTTTAGAGGTAGTTTGAAGTGATTTGGAGAGGTATTAGGTGAAAGGAAGGAGTAGGTGTTCTTGGTGTACTATGTGTTCTTGAGGTTGAAGAGAATAGAGAGTTCTTGGATGGAGGCTGCCGAAATTCTGAAGAGATTAGGGCTGCCAAACTGTTTGTAGGGTTTAGGAAGATGGTTTTTATGGTTTGGAAGGAAAAAGGAAAGGCTAGTTGTTAAAATCCTTGAAGAATATTTTTGGGAAGCAAATTTGGAAACTAGATATCACAAGAATATCTTTGATTATTGGAGAGCTTTTGGAGATCTGCCATGGATGAATTTCTGGGCAGTGTTTTGGTTGAATGAAATCTGGTTGAAGGAGGCTTAGGGTGGCCAAAATTATGGAGTATAATGGTGGAGAGAAGGTCTGGTTGTTTGTGGTATATTTTATAGAAAGTTGTTAAATCATGGTAGCTGGAATTTTGGTATCCAAATAAAGGAATGATTGCAGAATTTTTTTGGAAATCTTTTAGGCATCCATTGCTGGATTTTCGTGCAGAACTTTGGGAGGACAATGGAGTTCTGTTAATTGAGGTTTAAGGGTGGTTTTTGCAGAAAAAGGATGGAGTTTCGGCTAGGAGAGAATTAGGAAACAAAGCTGGAAAAAAAACCACTGCACAGATTTTTGCAAGGCTGGAATTTTCTGGGCAGTTTTCGGCTGCCCTTTTCCAGGCGATTTGCAGGGGCTTTGAAGGGGAATTTCTGGGGCTTTCAAGGCTGGTTTCCAGCCTACTTAATGGAGGAAAAACATGGCTAGGGTGCTGTACAAAAACTGGAAGAAAACAGCTTGGTTTTGGACCTCCAAAGCTGCGATTTGTACAGGATTTTTTTCTGGTTTTGCACCATCTTTGTGCAGTCCGAAAATAGACATAAAAATCCAGATTCTAAGCTGATCAAAAGGGCCATTTTCTGGCAGCATTTGGGAGGGAATAATGGTCAAGAATTTTGACACCTTGAAGGCACACAAAGCTGGAAAAATTTCAGTTCTATGTACAAAGGGAAATGAACCTAGCTAGAGTGAATTTTTAGAAAGTTCACTAAGGAATTTAATTCATTTGAAATCTTTCCCCCTCATCCATTGTTTTGGTCCATATGATGTCTTTTACTAAGACAATTTGAACCTTCAAAGCCACAACACATTGCTGGAATTTTTCTAGAATAAAATTAGCTTGAACATAATGAACAAACTAATGAATTGAGAATTAGGAAAAACTAAGGATCAAGAGGAAATGAATTCCCCTTAGAAATTTTGTGTAGAGCAAAAGAGTAGGATTTGAAGACTCCTATCATGTCTCTCATAGGATAACATCTCTACCCTACTCCAAACACCACTAAGGCCGACAATGATACTTCCCAAGCAAAAATAAAATTTAATCATGCTATAGCTCTAATAATAGAATTTGAACCCAAGACCTCAAGAATCAATTCTAAGGCTCTAACCACTACACCACAACAACTCTTGTTCTTATTTCCCCTCTAAAAATATTTTTCTATTTATTTCCCAAGCTATCTCCATATTTTCACCTCAGGCAAAAATTACCATTTTGCCCTTCTCACTCAATAATCATAATCAAGCCCTCTAGACTATAAAACACAAATTCAATGCACATAAAATCATATAAAAATATATTTAAACATGCAATAAAATATGATATGCATCCCAACCCCCTTACTCTAAGGTTGGTTTTGGCTGGGGTTTCACATCCTCCCCTCCTTATAAGAATTTTGTCCCGAAATTCAAGCGTACTTCTATTTCAGATCGGGATACTTCCGCTTAACCCACTCTTCTAATTCCCACGTGGCATCTCACGTGCCCTGATGCTCCTACTGAACCTTTAGCATCGGTATCTGATTGTTCCAGAGATTCTTGATACTGCGGTCTAATATTCGCACGGGCTTCTCCACATAGCTCAGATTGGGTTGCAACACCAACGGCTCATTATTCAGAACATGACCGAGATCGGCATTGTACTTCTTCAATTGTGACACATGAAACACATCATGAATTCCCATCAACCCATCTGGCAAATCGAGTCGGTATGCTACCGGTCCAATCATTTCCTTTATCGGGAACAGCCCCAAATACCTCGAATTCAACTTTCTACCCTTCTGTCTAATACATCCTGAACCACTTGAATCTCCAACACTCTTAGTCTGGCCATACCGACTTTTATGTTCAATGCATCAGCAACAATGTTGGCCTTCCCGGGTCTTCTACTCCTGGTTGGTAGGGTGCTTGTTGGATGGCTGCCTCTGGAAAGGTCCTTGCAGTTGCCTTGGCTGCTGGAAAGGCCTCGTTGCCATTCTACTGCGGTCCTCATTTTCTGTCCGGGTAGTTGCGTCTACGGGCCCTGAATAGGTCGTTGGAGGAGAAGGTGCCAACGCCTTCATCAATTCCGGCCTCAATCCTTTAACAAACTGCCTTGTCCTATTCTGCTCGGTGTCCACTAATCTCTTGTAGTACTTCGATAGCTGGGTGAACCGTGCTACGTACTAGGCCACTGACATGCCTCCCTGCTTCAAATTCTGAAATTCGTCCTCTCGCTTTTCCACTATCCACTGAGGGATGTACTCAGCTCTGAAGTCTTCGATGAAACTGGACCACGTCCATTCCTGCTCGACCATTTCCCCGTCGTCTTGAATTTGCTACCACCATGCCCGAGCTGGGCCTCTCAAATGGAATGCTGCAAATTTAACCATCCGCTCCTCGATGTGTTGGAGCGTTGCAAATATATCCTCCATCTACTCGATCCATTACTCTGCCTTCTGAACTTGCTCAACTTCACCCAAGAAGACTGCAGCTGAAACTTCAAAAACCGCTCTAATGCCTCATCTTCTCCCTTAGGGACCCTCCGCTCCATCGGGGTTTGTAGAACCTCCACCATCTTACTAAATGCCTATCCCATCGACACGTCATCCGGTGCTTCAGATCCCCATTCCGAATCTGGCTCGTTCTCATCCCCCCAATTAGGTGACGGGATTTGAGTCATCTCATACTCCGGTGCAACAGGCTCTGCTTCCGAAACTCTTCTGTTGATGTGGTTACACGGCACTCAAGTGCCATCCTAAGTAAAGCCCAGATGATGAGTTTATGCATGCAAGTTTAAAATATTTTGAGCATGCATTCACATTCAGGTTTAGGTAAAAGAAAATCATATGCAGGTTTTTGTAAAAAGAATTGCATAAAAAAAAAATTCTCAAATCTTAGAGTACTCTAGGTACTCCTATTTGCATAAATTTTGAAATAAAAGCAGTAAATAGAAAGGAAATTCCTTAACACAGAAGTTTACAAAAAGCAATAAATAAGCATCCTGATCATATCATCTCTTAGCATCTATAGTCCTCATCAGAATCTTCAAAGTCGACCTTATATAACCATTCCCCAGAGTTCTTAGAGAAATCTACCCAATCCTGCTAGCAAACCCCTCCATGGGCTCCTTCCCGGGGTGCTTAGAACTCTCTCCGGGCTCGATTCGGTGGGGAGGAGAAATGAAGGAAGGAACGAAGGAAGGCCTAGGTGGAGACTCACAATCTATCTCCCCCGGGTCATCACTATCTGCCGATAAATCCACTATGGGACTAGAAGGGTGGGGAACATGCTCTACGGCTATCTCCTCATCTTCACTGTCAGAACTTATATCTATTACCAGGATTGGGGGTGGCTTAAGGATCTGGACCTCATCATCACTGCTATCCTCCATAGGAACAACTGGCTGAGGGGCAGGCTGGGAAACTGGAAGGTCCTCCGGGTATATAGGGATAGGCGGGTGCCACTGCTGCCCTTTCCCCGCGGTCCTAAGCATTCTAACCATCCTACGGCATGAACAAGATAGGTTAAATAAAGATTTAAACTTAAATAAAGAGCACATATACTATGAATAATTGCCTAAACCTAGTCTCTGATACCACTTGTAACACCCCGCGACCTAGGCCCGCCAGGGTCGGAGATGTCGCCCGCTTCCAAAGGACAAGGGGTCTTTATAACTATGTCACACAATTAAAATAGCGAAATGAAAATAATAATTTAACTTAAAATTTATTACAACCCAAGAATAAATCCACGAATAAAACCATGAATTCCCAAAAGAAAAATAAATCCATAAATAAAATCATCCACTCTCAACTCCCCAAAGCAATACATAAAAATAAAAGACAACATTCTCTTCCAAGGCAGATAACACTAGCTACTCATCCCCACAGCAGGATCGGCCTGAAATCATGGTAAAAAGGTGATGAGACAGAAATCTCAGTAAGTCCGTGTGTGCTTTGGGTGTTCAGTGGAAACAGTTCGTGGATGCAGAGTGTAAAAACTTTATAAGAGAAATATTGGCAAGCAATAAACATTAGTCAAAAGCAAGAGTGGGGTTTTGGCTTTTCCAGCCATACATAATTTATAAGATCAACCACTCGAAAGAAAGGATTATGGGTTACCACACGTTGGGCCCCATAACCGGATGGTCAGTATGTCGACACTTTTTGCATACTGCCGGTCAGAATGCCGACACTTTGTGCAGACTGACTAAAAGTAGGTGATCGGCCTACCGGGCAAGATACTCCTCCTTCTCTATACCAAAACAACAACCGGGTGTCCATTCCGGCAAAACACAGTCACTTGACTAAAATAAAAACTGCTAGCTCGGACCAGCATGACTAAGTAGTACTGACGTTTCTCTAAGTTGAGTTCATCTTCTGGAGGAGGCCTCCTGCCAGAAGACTCGCTCCTGCTCTTCAAAACTAGTACTACCAGTCTACCCCCATTGAGTACTCAACGTAACGTATCCCACTTGGGAAAAATGAACAAAACATAGTTCCACTTGAAAATGGCAATTCAAGTTTTCCAAAGTTTGGGGCAAAATTGGTTTTAGAAAGAATTTTAGGTTTTGAGTAAAACCGCCCCTTCATTTACAAATAATTTATTTGTCTGAAATGAGAATGGAAATAATCCTCAATTGCCTTTACAGAAATGAGTGACCATGCACTCTACATTTGGCTTGCCATAAAAAGAATCATTTTTCATCAAACAGGTTTTATGCAGGAGCTTACCTGATCCTTGCCCACAACAAAGGTCTCCAACAGCTGACCTAACCCCGCATGGGGTAAATACAAACCACAATCAAACTCAAGCCAATGATTCACTTTCACAAATAAAACTAACTCAACTTACTACAATCATGTCCCTAGTGTCCCAAGCTTTAAGGCTCGATAATAAATAAAAGGGTTTATAAAATAAATCTAGTTTGATATTAAAATAACTAGAGTTTGGGAAATAGGTACAAAATGTTGAAGGTTTAAATCTTGCTAAAATAATTTAGAGTTTATTTGATGAAAAGTCCTAGGTGGTACTAGGTAAAATAATAATTTATTAATAATTAATTGCTAGAAAATAATTGATGGTTAAAATTAGTTGAAAATAAATTTTAATGAGTCTTGCTTGAAAAATAATAAATAAATTTTAATAGGTTTGATTAAAAGATAATAATTAAATTTTAATAATAAATATTTTACCTATTATGATTATTTTCACAAAAGGCTTTATTTGATAATATAATATCTATATATTTTATTTTTCTAGCAAAACTATTATTTATTTGACTAAAATATCACTATTTTATATAAAAAGACCAAATCCACATTTTCCCATGGTTTTCAAAATTTTACTAGAAAAATCATATTATTAAATATTTTAATTATGAAATAAAATTTGGCTTAGAGACAACTAGATCATGATCATATTCCTATTGCTAACCACAACCATGAACATATACAACCCTTCAATTCATCAAATCATCCAAATCATGCATACAAGCATAGATCTCAATTTTATCAAAATATGATATATCCCTTACTAGCATAAATATGATCATGGCTTTAATTATCCAATATGAATATAAATCCTATTCACCAAAGGTGACATAATCTCTAGCATACTTCATCACAAATACTACCTATGACATGCATCAACCTCAAATCATCATATAATCATCCAAGATAATCCTTCCATGCATAAATCCCATCTCCTTCACAATCATACATATATTCATGCTTCAATCTCAACAATATATATATATATATATATATACTTAAATCCTATCGCCATCCACCTACTATCATCATCATCCTAGAGACATGAATCTAGAGTTTAAAAAGGATGATTGAAGGTACTTACTTGGTTGATGAATGCCTTGAAGGAGTTTAGAGTAGATCTCAACTCCTAGATGTCTAACTTTGTCCATGGGAGATGGCGAAAGCATGTTCATGGGAGAAAAAGTCATCCGGCCAAGAGAGGGGAATTTTCGGCCATGTGAGAGAGAGAGAGAGAGAGAGAGAGAGAGAGAGAGAGAGAGAGACCATTAGCATGTTTATTCACATAGGCTCTCCTAGAGATCAAGATTGGAGAAGATGAAGTTGTTAGAATAAATTTACCTTGAAGGTGTTCTTGACCTTAACAGAAATTTCTAGTTTTTGATCCAAAAGTGCAAGTTGGATTTTGGATTTTGATGTTAAAAATGGTACGGATGGACTCATAGCAATGAATAGATGAAATCTGGAATTTTTAGAGGTGGTTTGAAGTGATTTGGAGAGGTATTAGGTGAAAGGAAGGAGTAGGTGTTCTTGGTGTACTATGTATTCTTGAGGTTGTAGAGAATAGAGAGTTCTTGGATGGAGGCTATCCAAAATTCTGAAGAGATTAGGGCTGCCAAACTATTTGTAGGGTTTAGGAAGATGGTTTTTATGGTTTGGAAGGAAAAAGGAAAGGCTAGTTGTTAAAATCCTTGAAGAATATTTTTGGGAAGCAAATTTGGAAACTAGATATCACAAGAATATCTTTGATTATTGGAGAGCTTTTGGAGATCTGCCATGGATGAATTTCTGGGTAGTGTTTTGGTTGAATGAAATCTGGTTGAAGGAGGCTTAAGGTGGCCAAAATTATGGAGTATAATGGTGGAGAGAAGGTCTGGTTGTCTGAGGTATATTTTATAGAAAGTTGTTAAATCATGGTAGCTGGAATTTTGGTATCCAAATAAAGGAATGATTGCAGAATATTTTTGGAAATATTTTAGGCATCCATGGCTGGATTTTCATGCAGAACTTTGGGAGGACAATGGAGTTCTGTTAATGGAGGTTTAAGTGGTTTTTGCAGAAAAAGGATGGAGTTTCGGCTAGGAGAGAATTAGGAAACAAAGCTGGAAAAAAAACCACTGCACAGATTTTTGCAAGGCTGGAATTTTCTGGGCAGTTTTCGGCTGCCCTTTTCCAGGCGATTTGCAGGGGCTTTGAAGGGGAATTTCTGGGGCTTTCAAGGCTGGTTTCCCGCCTACTTCATGGAGGAAAAACATGGCTAGGGTGCTGTACAAAAACTGGAAGAAAACAGCTTGGTTTTGGACCTCCAAAGCTGCGATTTGTACAGGATTTTTTTTCTGGTTTTGCACCATCTTTGTGCAGTCCGAAAATAGCCATAAAAATCCAGATTCTAAGCTGATCAAAAGGGCCATTTTCTGGCAGCATTTGGGAGGGAATAATGGTCAAGAATTTTGACACCTTGAAGGCACACAAAGCTGGAAAAATTTCAGTTCTATGTACAAAGGGAAATGAACCTAGCTAGAGTGAATTTTTAGAAAGTTCACTAAGGAATTTAATTCATTTGAAATCTTTCCCCCTCATCCATTGTTTTGGTCCATATGATGTCTTTTACTAAGACATTTTGAACCTTCAAAGCCACAACACATTGCTGGAATTTTTCTAGAATAAAATTAGCTTGAACACAATGAACAAACTAATGAATTGAGAATTAGGAAAAACTAAGGATCAAGAGGAAATGAATTCCCCTTAGAAATTTTGTGTAGAGCAAAAGAGTAGGATTTGAAGACTCCTATCATGTCTCTCATAGGATAACATCTCTACCCTACTCCAAACACCACTAAGGCCGACAATGATACTTCCCAAGCAAAAATAAAATTTAATCATGCTATAGCTCTAATAATAGAATTTGAACCCAAGACCTCAAGAATCAATTCTAAGGCTCTAACCACTACACCACAACAACTCTTGTTCTTATTTCCCCTCTAAAAATATTTTCCTATTTATTTCCCAAGCTATCTCCATATTTTCACCTCAGGCAAAAATTACCATTTTGCCCTTCTCACTCAATAATCATAATCAAGCCCTCTAGACTATAAAACACAAATTCAATGCACATAAAATCATATAAAAATATATTTAAACATGCAATAAAATATGATATGCATCCCAATCCACTTACTCTAAGGTTGGTTTTGGCTGGGGTTTCACATTTATCCTCTTACTTTATTTCAAAAAATTCTTTCAAAAAAATTAAAATATGGAGACTTATCTCCTTTAAGATGTGGCGGCCACCACATTAAAATAAGGTGTAGCTTTAGGTATTTTATTTCTTAATAAGATACTTAAAATTCCAGATTTGCAATATTTAGAATTCTCTAAAAGATTATGATAGAATATTAAAATCAAGAATTTACTTTATTTTCAAATCCTTTATAAAAGAATCCCAAGATAATTCACACTCCTAAAATTTTAGGAATTGGTCTCCAAGGTGGTGGCTACTCTAAGGAAATTTCGGCCAAGCTTAGGAAATTATGGAAAATAAAATAAAAGAAACGAAAGGATTTGCAATATGCTGGGATTCGAACTCAAGCCCACCAAGAGTTAAGCACCAAGTCTTATCCATTAGACCACAACAACTCTTGTTTAACTATTCCCCCAATAAATTCCCTTAACTCCCACCATCACTTTATTTCCTTCCTAATAAATTTCCTCAATTAAAACAAAAGCTCAGCTAACCCTCTCCTTAATTAATCTTCATTCCCGAACATATTTTATTTTTATAAAAATTAATTATATTATATTAATATTTTATTTGATTTACAATATTAAGATTTATTCTTAATGAATCTTAATTATAATTATAATATTAATATTAATTATATTGTTGTATATTTATTCAATGTTGTAATATTGAATTAATTTAATTAAAATTTGAATTATTATTTTTATAAATTTTAAAATTTAAAAAAATGTGAACTCGAACAATTCAAACTCAAACGCTAATCGAGTTTTTCAAACTCAAACATTATCAAACAATAATCGAATGAACTCGAAAACGAACTTAAGATCGAATAATAAATGAATAAAATCGAAAAGTGTTCGATTATATTCAAACTCGAGTTCGAAATTGTGATGCTCGGTTCGTTCATGTTTGAATACAACTCTACCATCTGATATGGAGTCTTCGATAATGGCGCAGCTCTTGGAACTAGATCGGTAGTGAACTTAACATCTTGGGAAGCTGGAAGAGAAATGAGTTCGACCAGAAATACATTTGCGAAGTTCATTACCACCTCAGTGCTTTCCAAAGTACACTGATCCTTGGGCATATTGATCAGGTAAGCCAGATACCCTACACAACCCTTCTTCAACATCTTTCAAGACTTTGCTCCTGCTATCAGAAACTTCAACTTCCTCACCTTCTTCCCGCTAAACTCTGGCACATCACATCTGGGTCTGACAAACTGCACCATCTTGACCATGCAATCCACTCATGCTCCATGCTTCACTAACCAATCCATATCTAGAATCATATCATAGTCATCGATAGGTAGCATTATAAGGTCCACTTTCAAATTTTCTTTCCCAACCATAATATCACACTATTGCACCACCTTACTCGCATCTCTTTACCTCCCCATAGGTGTACTAACTAACATGGTATAAGGCAATTCTACCCCCTCCAAACCCAATCAGCATACACATTTACCGTTCACATATGAATTAGTCAATCCAGGGTCTATTAAAATAGAAATAGAGTGACCTTGTACAGAAAGCGTACCTTCAACTACTGCCGAATGAACTTTGATCTCTTCCAGGTTTAGAGCGAAGATCTTGGCTTTCACTTGAGGTTTTTGGCCTCCTCCTCTAGATGTCCCAACAGATGCTCCTCTTGCTACCCCAGTTGGTTGAGTCGAAGCTCCTTGTCCCATCCTGAGTGGCCAAGGGCAATTGATCGTCAGGTGGTTTGGGTCATCACAGTTGAAGCATCTCTTCGTCACTCCTTTTGTCCAGCAATCCCTTTTTGCAAGATCTCGCCTCCCACAATTTCGACACATCAGCGCACTCAACATAGGAATTGGTGGTACTGTCCTAGGATGCTACTCCATATTCCCCTACTGAATTGGTCCAGCAGGTCGCTTGTGAGTCGGGGGTCTCATCAGTAGTCGGCTCAATGGGAATTGCCGATTCATTGGCCGGTTCCTATCCTCATTTTCTGTTTGGGTCGCTGTATCTACTGTGGTCGCACATGACACCGGTGAAGATGGCGCAAGTGGCTTCCTTAGAACTTGCCTCAGACCCTTCACAAATTGCCGTGTCCACTTGTGCTCGATATTCACTAGCCACTTACAGTACTTGGATAGTTAGGAAAACCGTGCAGCGTTCTGAGCTACAGTTATCCCTCCTTTCTTGAGAGTCTAGAACTTGTCCTTCTTTTTCTCCACTTTCCTGCATGGTATATACTTTAGTCAGAATGTTTCCATGAAGTTCTCCCACATCCAGTCTGTAACAGCCCACTTCCTATGTACCTAGATAGGGCGGGAGGTCACCCGGTCCAAAGGACCAGGGGTCTTTATATCAAGGTACAAAAGGAAAATATCTAAGTAAAATAATACTGAAATCTTATTACAACCAAAGCTATAAACTTATACATGTCTGAAAATTCAAAACTAACAAACATCTCTTGGAAGAAATAAAAATCAAAATAAAATAATATAAAATGGAAGATCATCTCTTATTACTTCAACCTGCTCAGTGTAAGCACTCCCCCTGAAATCATGATATAAAAAGGTGTGAGATTGTCATCTCAGTAAGTTTCGTGTGTGCAAGTGTCAAATATAACCATTTCATGCATATAGGTTTATCAAAATTATGTTTGCAAGTCAATTTAATCAAGAACAGTTATACAAATGAGCCTTGCTCAACGAATCTAAAATAGTTCACAATAAATCATCATTTCATCATATTCATAGCTCATTAGGTAGGGATTAGCAAAGATTCAAACAATAGTATCATAATCCATATCATCGTTACCACCATATCCCAAAGTATTTTTCAACAATGGGCAGTGGGGGATCTGCCCACTAGGGTGAGATACTCCTCCATCTCTAACACTCCGATTGTCTAATCCAGATATATAATGTCCACATGGACTAATATACTAGCTCGAACGGCCTGACTAAGTAGTACTATCGCCTCTCCAAGTTGAGTTCATCTTCCGGAGGTGACCTTTTGCCAGAAGACTCACTCTTACTCTTTAGGACTAGTACCATAGCTTACCCCTGTTGAGTACTCAACACTCTCTATGTAGGGGTAGAATCATATTCCCTTTTCGAAATTCTCTGATTAGGTTAATTGCAAAGCGTGGTTTTACACAATCGCATTTCCAAATCGTTTAGTGATAAAGTAAGAAATTATTTTTCAGTTTGAATGATAGAGATTTGACAAACTCATTTAGAAAAAAAGATATCCACATTCTTAAATCAAATATCAAAACATCACATCACAACTTATCAGTTTCAACCAATGGTTCAACCATCTTGTCAATCATCATATTGATATCAATTCAAATATCATTGTAGAAAATACTTGTAAACATGTATCATTTATCAAAATAGTTATGCAGGGACTTACTTGGATAAATCAACAGCTAGACGCAACTCAATTGATTACCCTTACTTCCACTCCTCCCTTATCTAGAATAAATGATTCTCTAATTAGAATCCAAACATTACATCCACTATTTCATGCAATATGAATTCTCATGATCTCGCTAATCACCTAATTCATCCTTGGTATCTAGATGATTTAATTCATTAGATCACATATACAACTTTCCTTTGCCATGCTATTGATCATAATCGTGCATTCATCCAAATCAAACCACAATATAACAACTCCTATGCTCAATTAACATAAAATCATATGTGCTTATATGTGCCCTATTAACATTAAAAGATCTCATATTTGCCAACCTAGCATAGATCTAGATTCATCATGACAAGATATATCAATGCCCTATCTTAAATGTGCTTTGTCTATGTCCCACATCATCATATTTATCATTCTAATACATTCATGCTTTCATGCTAGACTCCGTAAGTGTTCATAAGTTAATACTTTAAAGATCAAAGCCATTTAAATCAGTAAAGATAGGATATTGATTACCTCTTAGAGAAATAGACTTAAGAACACGACAACTCCTTGATGACTAGCTTATGTTCAATGGATAGTTGAAGAAGTTGGTCTGCCTACATGTTCTTGATCGAGATTGACCAAGAAAGGGAGAAAATTAGTCCCTTATGGATGTGATTTAAGAGAGAAAAGAGAGAAAGAATGGAGAAAGAGATGGGTAAAAGGATTGGAGATGGCTTACCTTGGATGTTGTTTCGGTTTTGGTGGAGTTTAGGTGTATGCTGGCCGAAATCTTGAAGATAGTAAGAGGCTACCTTTTTTGTGAGTTTGGGAGGTTTAGAGAGTGGAGATTTTTGTGGTCTGCTGAATAGAAAAGATTAGGTTTTGGTGTTTGAGTGTTTGAAGAAGTCCTACCCTGTTAGAATAAGTTGGACAACTTTGGTCCTTATTTGATTACTGAAACTGGGCAGTAGTTTGGGGATGTTGTTGCTGTGTTTTTGGTGCCTATATGACCAAGGGAAGAGAATAGGCTGGTTTTAGTTTCTATGGTGGCGAGAATGAGAGAAGAAAAAATGAGTTCTTTGTGTAGCTGCGTTTTTGCTTAATGACAAGAGAGTTTGTGAAGGTTTTGGCTGGAATTTTTCATCTAGTTTGGGTGCTGGTTGTGGCCAAAATTCTGAAGGAAAGGAAGGGAAAATTCTTGTGTGTTGTTTTTTTTTTTTTTTTTTTTTGCTAAAACAAAGTCCTAGTTGGTTAAGGTTATCTTGGAAAACTTTACCATAGGACACACAAATAAAAATAAAATAGTACTTTGAAATTAAAACTTATTACAACTTAAAAATTCGAGAACAAATCCGAAATAAAATTGTTCACTCTCAACTCTTAAAGCATTACATAGAATAAATCAGATTTTCTTCCAAGCAAGCAACAACAGGCTACTCATCCCCACAGCAGGATTGACCTTAAATCATGGTAAAAAGGGTGATGAGATAAAAATCTCAGTAAGTCCGTGTGTGCTTTGAGTGTCTAGTGAAAACAGTTCATGAATGCAAGAAGTAAGAACATCATAAGAAAAATACTGGCAAGTAATAAACAATGTTAAAAACAAGAGTGGCGTTTTGGCTCTTCCAACCATACATGAATAACAAAATAAACCACTCAAAAGGCGGCTATGGGTTACCACACGTTGGGCCAAATAACCATACAACGGTCAGAATGCCACACTTTATGCATACTGACAAAAAGGTAGGTGATCGGCCTACCGGGTAAGATTCTCCTCCTTCTCTACACGCAAACAAAATCGGTTGTCCATTTCGGCAACACACAGTCCACATGACTGAAACTGCTAGCTCAGACCGGCATGACTAAGTAGTATTGACGTTTCTCTAAGTTGAGTTCATCTTCTGGAGGTGGCCTCCAGCCAGAAGACTCACTCTTGCTCTTCAAAACTAGTACTACTAGCCTACCCTTATTGAGTACTCAACGATGATTGTCCCACTTGGGAAAAAAAAAACTGGTAAAACATAGCTTTACTTGAAAATGGCAATCAAGGGTTTCTAAAGTCCCTATCAAAATCAGTTTTTGAAATAGTTTGGTGTTTGAGTAAAACTGCTTGTTGATTTTCAAATAAGTGGTTTGATTGAAACAAGAAAGGAAACTATCCTTAACAGCCTTTACCAAATCAGTATTCATATTCTTCGGGTCTAGCTTGCCATAGTAACCTTTTGGCAACAAACAAGTTTTATGCATGAGCTTACTTGATCCTTGCTCAAAATAAAGATCTCCAACAGCTGACGTAACCCTGCCTGAGGTAAACATAAACCATAATTAAACTTAAGCCAAAATTCACTTCCACAAATAAACCAAGCTCAACTTACTACAATCATGACCCTAACGTCCCAAGCTTTAAGGCTAGATAATGAATAAAAGGGGTTTAAAAAATAAATATAGCTTGATAATAAAATAACCAGGGTTTGTGAAACTGCTACTAATAAGGTGAAGGTTTAAATCTTGTTTTAAATAAATTAGGTTTTATTCGATGAATGGTCCTAGGACCTAGATGGAATTATTTAAAATAATAATCTATTAATAATTAATTGTTAGAAAATATTTGGTAAATAAATAATATTAATAGTAAATAAATTTTAATGTATTTGATTAAAAGATAATGTATAGATTTTAATAGTATTTATGAATATAAGACTTACAAAATTAATATTTTACCTATTATGATTATTTATATAAAAGGCTTTATTTGATGTTATTATTTTATATAATATCTATATATTTTATTTCTTTAATAAAAGCTATCAATTATTTGACTAAAAAATCATTATTTTATATATGAATCCAAATCCACATTTTCCTGGGGTTTTCGAAATTACTAGAAGAAATTATAGCATTAATCATTTTATTGATGAAATAAACTTGATTAACTTAATTAGCTTAGGACAACAAGGTCATGATCATAATTCCTATTGCTAACCATAATCATGAACATACACTCTATACCAATCAATAAAACATCCAAAACATGAATAAAAACATAGATCCAAATTTACCAAT
Source organism: Voacanga thouarsii (assembly GCA_026120185.1). Classification (NCBI taxonomy): domain Eukaryota; kingdom Viridiplantae; phylum Streptophyta; class Magnoliopsida; order Gentianales; family Apocynaceae; genus Voacanga; species Voacanga thouarsii. Next base: position 30,429 of record JANUWF010003205.1, read on the forward strand.
ACATGATCCAAACTCTACCAACATAATCATATTCATGGCCTTAACAAGAATACAATAACATAAAACCCTATTCACCAAAAGTGACATAATATCTATCATGCTTAATCATCCACACTAACTCATGACATGAAGAGCATGCAACAAACCCTAAAACATCATAAAAGTCAACCAAGACAAATCATCCTCATGCTTCAATCCCAACTCCATCATTTAAACACATACTCAATCTCCAATTATATTCCATCCTTTTCCCAACAACATCTAAAAGGCATGATTTTAGAATTAAGGAGAGGGTTAAAGAGACATACTCGAATGATGACTACCTTGATGATGTCTCAAGAGTGTCCACACGCTTGGAAGACTTGATCCGACCAAGAAGGAAGAAGAGAAAATGGCCATGGTTGGAGTAAGAGAGAGAGAAGAGAAGAGAGAGATTATTAGTTTATTTCATCAATGGTCAAAGAGGAAAGAAGATAGAGATAATCGTTCTTGTTTACCTTGAGAGTGTTCTTGAGTCTTCAAGAAAATTCTGGATTTTTTATCCGAAAGTAGAACCTTGATTTCAACGTTTCATGTTATAAATTGTAGAAATGGATTCTAGAGGATGAGTAGATGTGATTTTGAGTTTTTGGAGAAGATTGAAGGTGTTTAAAGTGATCTTAGGCTTAGAGAATGGTGGTGTGTGTTCTTGGACAAATGGAGAGAATGGAGAGAAGAAGCTGGACAAAAATTACTTGGAAAGGGTTGGCCGAATGGCTAGGGAAATTCTGGTGATTGAATTTTCAGATTAGGAAGAAGAAGGAAAGCTAGTTGTTTGAAATTCAAAAGGAATAATTTAGGGAGTGAATTAAGGTAGCAAATATGGTAAGAATAGCCGGTTGATGGAGGTCTTTGAGATCTTCAATAGCCGACTAGTTTGGCTGGGATTTTGCTGAGATGAATGATGTTTGAATGGGTTATAGAATGGCAAAAATTCAGAGTGTAAGGGTAGAAGATTTTCTGGTTGTTTGAAGCTTAAAGCATGGAGGTTTTCATGGAGTAATTTGCTGGAATTTTGAATTCCAATGGAAGGCTTGATTGTAGTGAATGATGGAGTAATAAAAGGGGTAGCCATGGAGCTTCATTCGTACAGGCCAATGGAGGAGATGATGAAGTTTAGTTCATGGCTGACTAGGGTTGGTTTTACAGAAAATTGGAGTGAGTTTCGGACAAAGGTGAAGAAGAAACAAAGCTGGAATTTCTGGTTGATCACTCGAAGGATTTGCTGGAATTTCTTGCAGTTTCTTCTGCCATGCTCCAGCCGACTTGCAGCAGGTTTGAAGGGGTATTGGAGGGTACCATAAGGCTGGTTTCTAGCCTTCTTTATGGAGGAAAGACAGACATGAATAACTGCTTTGAAGGATAGAAGAAACAGCTTGGTTTTTGGACTGTTATGCTGCGAACTCTGCCCAGAATTTTTCTCTAGTATGCACAGCTTTGTGCAGTCCGAATTTTGGCCAAAGTTTTCAATCTTCAAGTTGAGTGAATTGGCTATTTTTCTGGCAGTATTTGAGTGAGAAAGGTGGCTGAAGATTTCGAAAATTAGACTGATCAAGAATCTAGAAAAATTTTCTTGATTTGCTACATGAAGAAGACGATTACTTATTGGGTGGAGTTTGAAGGTTCGACCATGGAGATTAATTCTCTTGGGATCCATCCATAACACCTTCCCCATTTTCAGTTAATATGCTATCCTCACATAGACTTTTTCAAAACTCCAAGATCAAGGAAGCTCGCTAGAATTTTCTGGAAATATAATGCCTTGGATAAATTGAGCAACTTAATTGATAAAGAATTAGGGTAAGCTAGAGAGCAAAAAGGGTATGAATCCCTTAAGAATTTTTGTAGGACACAAGATTAGGATATGACATTCCTTTCATGCCTACCCTAGGACAACACTCCTACTCCTCCCTATGGCAAGCAAGGGCTGAAAATTGCCTACTTATCTAAAATAAAAATTAATCATGCTAAAACTTAAAGGATGGAATTCGAACTCAAGACCTCATGGATTTATTCCAAAGTTTTAACCACTAAACCACAACAAATCTTGTTCTTATTTTCTCTCTGAATTATTTTTCCTATTTAACCCCCAAGCTATCTCCCTATTTTCACTTCAAGCAAAATTACCATTTTACCCTTCCTACTCAATAAGCACAATTGAGCCTTCTAGACTATAAATCATGGATCCAAAGCATAAAAAATCATTCAAAAATAAATTTATGCATACAAGAAAATATGATATGCATCCTGACCCCCTTACTCCTGGGTTGGATTTAGATGGGGTTTCACATCCTCCTCTCCTTAGGAGAATTTCGTCCCGAAATTCAGGCATATGTCTATCTCAAATCGGGATACTTCCACTTTACTCACTCTTCGGATTCCCATGTGGCATCTCGTGTGCCATGGTGCTCCCACTGAACCTTTACCATCAGTATCTGCTTGTTCTGAAGAGTCTTGACACTTCTGTCCAATATTCGCACGGGTTTCTCCACATAACTTGTAACACCCCACTACCTAGGCCCAACAGGGCCGGGGATGTTGCCCCGTCTAAAAGACAAGGGGTCTGTATAACTAGGTCACACAATCAAAATAAAACAATACTTCAAAATTTAAAACTTATTACTATCCAAAAATTCAAGACAAATCCAAAATAAAAATTGTTCATTCTCAACTCCCAAATCATTCCATAAATTAAATAACAGAATATCTTCCCAAGCAGGCAACAACTAGCAACTTATCCCCACAGCAGGATCGACTTGAAATCATCGTAAAAAGGGTGATGAGATAAAAATCTCAGTAAGTCCGTGTGTGCTTTGAGTATCCAGTGAAAACAGTTCATGAATGCAAGAAGTAAGAACTTCATAAGAAAAATACTGGCAAGTAATAAACAATGTTAAAAACAAGAGTGGCGTTTTGGCTTTTCCAATGATATATGAATAATAAAATCAACCACTCAAAAGGTAGCTATGGGATACTACACATTGGGCCCCATAACCATACAACGGTCAGAATACCACACTTTGTGCAGAATGACAAAAATGGTAGGTGATCGGCCTACCGGATAAGATACTCCTCATTCTCTACACCCAAACAAAATCGGTTGTCCACTCCGGCAACACACAGTCGACATGACTGAAACCTGCTAGCTCAGATTGGCATGACTAAGTAGTACTGACATTTCTCTAAGTTGAGTTCATCTTCTAGAGGTGGCCTCCTGCCAGAAGACTAAATATTGCTCTTCCGAAGTAGTACTACTACCCTACCCTTAT
>JANUWF010003206.1:0-26095 GCA_026120185.1 Voacanga thouarsii
CAATGAATATATGAAATCCGGAATTTTTAGAGGTAGTTTGAAGTGATTTGGAGAGGTATTAGGTGAAAGGAAGGAGTAGGTGTTCTTGGTGTACAATGCGTTCTTGAGGTTGAAGAGAATAGAGAGTTCTTGGATGGAGGCTGTCGAAATTCTGAAGAGATTAGGGCTGCCAAACTGTTTGTAGGGTTTAGGAAGATGGTTTTTATGGTTTGGAAGGAAAAAGGAAAGGCTAGTTGTTAAAATCCTTGAAGAATATGATATAAAACGGTGTGAGATTAAATCTCAGTAAGTCCTGTATGTGCACGAGGTACTTTGAACATTTCGTTAATGCATAGTAAAATATTTGCAGAAATATCTAGCAAGTCATAAATAATTTCTCTTTGCAAGGAGTGGGTTTTCCTCATTGTCACACTTTGTACAAAATAAATCATCCACTCGAACAAACAGTCATATCACCATACTTTAGGCTCAAAGATCAGAAAACGGTCTAGGCGCTAAACTTTGTGCATCAAGACAGGAAACAGTCAAGGTACTACACTTTGTGTACCAAGACAGGATCAGATTACAACACTATGGGCATTCTAATCAAGGTGAGTATACAGCCCACCGGGTGAGATACTCCTCCATCTCTACACCCAACAAAACCATCTGGGTGTCCATGCTAGGAACATAAATAAAACCTTATCAGGTACAAATGCTAGCTCAGACCGGCCTGACCAACTAATACTGTCGCCTTTTCGAGTGGAGCTCATCTTTTGGAGGTGGCCGCCTGCCAGAAGACTCACCCTTTGCCCCTTTTGGATACCTAACGAAAAAGCATAATTCTGATCTTGGTTCCAACTAGTCTCCCTTGATCAGTACATAAGCTGGCCAACCTCATATCTTGAGATGATTCAAACTTAGCTTACACCTAGTCCACATCTCATAAGGAGTCCTAGGTACTGACTTAGAAGGTACCAAGTTTAGAATGTATGTCGTTATTTTCAGGGCAAATCCCCAAAAAGATACTGGAAGAGTTGCATGAGACATCATGCTTCGGACCATTTCTATCAATGTCTTGTTCCTTCTCTCAGCTACTCCATTCTACTGTGGTGTTCCCGACGCAGAGAGTTAGGATACTATCCCATGATATACCATATTGTCCTTGAATTCGCTAAGGAGATACTCTCCACCACGATCGCTCGTAAGGTCTTTATCAGTTTACCTGTCCGACTCTCCACTTCAGCCTTAAACTCCTTGAACTCGTCAAAAAAGCAAGACTTCGATCTCATCAAGTAAATATAACCAAACCTTGTACAACTATCCGTGAAAGTAATGAATTACTCAAAACCTCATTTAGCTAGTGTAGACAAGGGAACACACATATCAGTGTAAACGAGACTCAATATCTCATTGGCTCTATCCGCCTTTGCGGCAAATGACCTTTTGGTTATTTTTCTCATTAGGCAGGATTCACACTAAGGCCAATTTTCCATTCTCAATGAGCCCAAAGATCCATCATGGATTAACCTCTAAATCCTGGTTAAGTTGATATGACTCAACCTTAGATGTCAAATATGTGAGTCATAGACATTAGTCTTTCTCTTCCTAGTTAAAGGTTCAGATTGAGCGTTATTTAATTGAATATTAATAGGGCTTAAGAAGAATATATTTCCATACATGTGCCCAGTACATAAAATTTCTCCATATCTACTGATAGAAATACCAGAATAGAAAGATACAAAAAATCCTTGATTTATTAGTTTCGCAACTGACATCAAATTCTGTCGAAATATAGGTACATATAAAATTTCTTTTAAAACCACAATTCTATTACAATAAAAAGATAAGATCCAGCTCTCCCACTGTAAGGGCCCAGATTAGTGCTCTATTTCCCACGCGTAGCCCATGTTCACCCTTCTTGAGTCTTCTAATCTTTCTAAATCCATATAAGGAGTTATAGATGTAATTAGTGGCAGCTGCATCAATAATCCAAGTGGAAGTTGATCTAACCATTGATATAGACTCTAGATAGAAAACATTACCTGTGGGGTTTTTTTTAGCTTGAAGATCTGGAGACTTTCTTTTTCAGTGTCCCTTCATTCCACATTTGAGGCACTTGCCATTTAGTTTGTCTTTAGGCTGGGTCTTTGGCTAGGCCACTGTATTTTCCTCATTTCTTTTGAACTTTCTGGGCTTGGGCCCAATTATAGAGGAAGAAGCCTTAGCAATCATAGCCTTTGATTGAGGATTCATGACCTTCTCTGCCATCTGTAGCTCCTTCATCAACTCAGTTAAACTTATGTTTAACTTGTTCCTGTTGTAATTCAACTTAAACTGAGAAAAGGAACCCGGTAGAGATTTGAGAACCATGTCCACGTGGCTCTCGGGGTCAATGATAGCCCCTAAGATTTCTGCTTCCTCAAAAGTAGTATTCATCTTGAGTATGTGCACTCTGACTGATGCTCTCTCGGCCATTTTATTGTTAATGATAGTTCGAAGAGCCTCCTGCCTTGTAGGCCGGCTCTTATCCATGAATATCGTTGCTAATGATTGACATATCTCATACGCAGAAGTCATGTGCTCATGTTTTGACTAGAGCGCATTAGCCTGGGAGGCTAACATATAGCAGCGTGCCATTTCGTCAACCTTCTTCCACGCCTTCTCAGCCTCCCACTCTTCGTTGGTGGAACCTTCCCCGATAATAAGGCAGGTCTCGTAAAGGACACACTTATATCCTGTGAGTGTTATGTCTAGGTTCCTTTTCCAGTCCACATAGTTAGGACCCGTTAGCTTATTTTCTCAGAGAATAATGGCCAAAGGACTAAAAGAACCTCCCACTATTTCTAAAAATAAAAAATAAAAGAAAGGATTTATTTTGTGAAAACAAAATAAATTTTATGCACTTTATCCTTATATCAAAAAATTGATAATAATTAATTTGGCTCTTAGGAAAACTGATATAGCTTCTTGGGAAGATTAACAGTTCCCTAAGCTATGTGTGTTAACCACCACAAATTAATTTCCCTTATAGGTAATGATGTAGAGGATAACTCCATCGAGAGGATGGACGTTTCCTCTCATTTCCTACAGACATACCTCACAGTATAACTTCTAACAAGAGGTTGGCCGATTATAGTACATGTCCCAGGTTATTAACTACGTCCCTTCATTACATCTAGATCCTTGTGGTATCCCCATCCTATACGGGTTCACTCCCAGGGTGACGCAAAGGGACCCACGATTTCTAATAAGGATTGTGATGGAAGCCGTGGGGCCGTTGGAACCTCTCTCCCACTTAGTCTTTTAAAATAAGGGCTTTTTTTTAAAACTATCGTTTTGAAAATTTCCATTAAGTTTTCTTTTAACTCAAAAAGAAAATATCTAAATCCATTAAAATCTCTATGTCAAGTTTTATATCCTTTGAGGGATTTTTCCATGGACTAATTTTATTTAAGTTAAAAACATAATGATCAATTAAAAATTTATAGAGACTTTGGTCTCAAGTTTATTTGACAAAATAATTTTTCTTATGTGAAAATAAAACAAAATAGCCTTCTATTTTTAACTTACAAAAATATCTAAATACAATATATATTCTATGTCAAGGATTAAATTCTTTAAGAAAATATCTAAAGATTAATTTTTTTTCAAGTTAAAATAACCATTTAATTTTTAGAAAAATATGTTTTCTTGTGAAAAATTTTCGCAAAAACTTTGGTCTTTGAGAAAATGCGTACATAGGTACTCAAAAATAAATAGCATGCTAGAAAAACAGTAGATGTTTTCATACTTTTCAATTTTTAAACCTAAGTGCTCAAATAATATAAATAAACACATCAATTAATTAATTAATAATCTTATTTAATCTTAAAATCCCTTATTAATATCCTTCATGCAAAAATATTCCATGAATATTAACTATTGCAAAAATATAAACTTCACCTGGTATGGCCCCCAAAACAAAAAAGAAAATGCAAGAAAATTACAACGAAAAAAAATATCCTTGGTCCACTATACCCACTGCACTGGATTGAGCACCCAACTGCATTGCGGTCCGCAACACTCGCCGCACAGACCCACTCCGATGCGCAACGTGCGTGCAGACCGGAGCCAGCGCCGATTGCGGCGGCCTTAGCCGGCACCGGTCCCAGTCTGCCCAGGCTCTTCTTCGAATTTTCTTGCGTCTTCTTTCTGCAGATTTTTCACTGTTTTTTTTTGTTTTCAACTTTCTTCCTCCATTGGCTCTCCGGTTTCAATCCAAATACAATGAAATCAACAAACCAACAACTACCTATACCCACTAACTTTGGGCTTACACAATTTGCTAAGAAAAATAGTGAATTACAAATCTCCTATACCTCAATCCGAGAGGTTTAACAGAGAATCTATCCATACCAAACATAGCGAAGGATCACAGTTAATCCCATATATGTGTCCATTTTTATTTAACTAGATGAATGCTTCCTATATTTTGCCCAAAATCTTCATGCCCTGATACCAATTGAAGATTTAAAGGGGAAGCAAAATGCAGTGGAAGCAATGAACTAAACAAGAAAAACACGTAGCAAAACTCCAGAGCAGAGTTGGAGATGGTTCCGGTGGCCTCAGTCAGCACTGGTCTCGGCCTGTTCGAGCTCTGAGGTGGAAAAGAATTTATCTCTTCTTCTTGTTCTTAAAGTTGGTTGGAACGTAATATGTGGAACCGGGGTAGTTGCGCTAGTGGAAACCTTTGGTGCATTTCCTGCAAGCCTCCTACTCTGTCAGTGCATGTATATGAATGCTAACATGTCGATCCTCCAGTATACAGCCAGCCTAATCTACATTTGGTGAACAATTCACAGGGCTAAGGAACTTTTCAAGGAGAAAAAGCTGTCCTTTTTTCCTTTCTCTTATAGAAGAAGAAGAAAAACAATATTGTAAAAAAAAAAATACGTTTGTCATTGTTCTAGTCTTTAACCTAAATAAAACCCTAGGTTATACTAGATTGGCCCATTGGACTCTTAGTTTAGCCTTTTAGATTAAATTAATTATTCTAATTAGAACAAAAAAAATGGCCCAATTAGTAGTTAATTTTTCCACCCAAATAAACTACTCCAATTAACAAGCTATATTAGTTTCGTCCCAGAAGAATTTTTAATTATTCAAATTGGGCAAAAGCCCTGAATAATTAATTAACCCACCAAACTAATTTAATTAATTCTCTCTTTCTCTTTTGACATTCATTTTATTCTAGCCTAATAATTAAATCACGCTACTTAAATAAAATAAATTCTATTTAATTTAAGACCAATCCCTTAGCCTGTATATAATTAAGACTTACGGTCTATTCTAGGGACTAAGAGACATACTGCTTTGGTTACTAAAATAACCAAAATACCCTTGTAATATAAATAGCTATATTTTGCATTTTAAATATTTTCTAATATTACCATAAGGAAATATTGACCCCAAGGACAATACTGCGTTAGCAAAGTCTCCGACCTACAGGTGAAACGACTAAAATACCCCTCTATACATCGCCGTCCATTAGAGAGGAAGAATTGTACTAACACCCATCTAAATTACATCTACAATCCTTATGATTATAGTCCAATGATCCATGACTTCCTGGATTGTTTCCGCTTTCCAAGGAAGCTACCATAAAACAGTCATCCAAGTCATATTTCCTAGGACCCTAGATATTTAGATCATTCAGACAACTGTAAGGGGCGATATTTTATATAAACTATATTGTACAAGTCTGTCTTAACAAACTAGTCACACATACTCAACATGCAAATATATTGGTCCTACGATAGAACATCAACTAAAAGCAAATCAAATACATGCTTCCAGCTTAATCAGACCACCAACTCATACTCAAGTCATAGAGTACTAGTCCACGCTATAGCAGTAGTAGTCTAGGTTTCTGCCATATAGTACTTTTAGAAACCACTACTGCAGGTCCTATTCTACATATTCGAAATACGCTTATGTCATAAAGTTGGTGGACTACTCACTGGCTAAATGTTAGCCATTCCCTATTTGGAATTCATAATATAATAACCTAGACATGATGAGATTCCTATTCTCATCAATCAGTTAAAAACAAACGTTTATGTACTAAGTAACCCGTGATCCAAACCTTACTGTGAAAGACCACCATTCACATAGACCACTTACTTAAACACAATGGATCTTTTCCAAACGTAATTGTGCACAAATAAAATATAAATTCACAAACAATTTCTGAGAATAAATTCTTTTATTAAAATATTCAATATTTACATCAGAAACCTAATCTAAGAGGGTATATTTCCCCACAGTGTACATGAACTGTTTTAACTGAAGCACTCAAAGCACACACATGCTTAATAAGATTTATGTCTTACTACCTCTTTATACTGTACTTTTAGGTCGATCCTGTTGTGTAGGTTACTGATTAGAGATTGCCTTTATTTTGATGGCTCCTTTCTTTTTTTTATGTATTTCATTTTGGGAGATTCTAGTTGACATTTATTTATTTTTGGGATTTGTTCTTGTATTATTTGAGTTGTAATAAGTTTGATTTTAGTTATTTCATTCATTTCTTTGTGAGTCCTAGACATAAAAACCCCTTATCCTATAGACGGGGTGACATCCCTAGCTCTAATAAGGTACGTAGGTAGTGGGGTGTTACATTGACAGGCTAAAAAATTTGAACTTCCCTCGGCCGCCTTATTTCTGGAAAACTTGGTGGCCTAGGGAAGTCCAAGTTCCCTAAACTACCCACAAGACAGACACACACATCTGAGAATGAAATTTTTTAAATTCACACGACTAAGGCTTTATATATTCATTCTTTTCACACAAAAATAGGCTAGGGGAGTTAGCATTGCCTAGGGTAACCCTAAGTCTTGTTAGTTTTAGCATAAAGAAGAGAGGAAGACCTAGATGGTTAAGGAAGAGAAAAGGGTTTTACTACAAGATCCTCAAAAGAAGAAGAAGGAGACTTGTCTATAAGTTTGCTTTTCTCTTCTTTTTGTAATCGTACTTGTAATTCTTATGCTAAGATTTAACATTTAATTGTAATTAGGGGTTGTACCCTATTTTGTTCTTAAAGATGATGTATTTTCTTAAGATTTATGATTTTTGCCCTATGGTATTTAGTTATTTCATCTTATATAGTTATCTTGGTTGAGTTCGGGTTTGATTAATTTGTTTCAATTAAATATTCTTTCTTAATGATTTCGAGTGATGGTGTTAACGTTAGGACACCCCTTTGATTAATTTAGCATTTACCATTTTCAATTAACCCGAGAGAGAGTTTAGGAATTAGGACTAATAAACAAAAGGTTTACAAAATGGCCTTGAGATAGGTATTTTATGGCTTCCAGTTGATTTTGGGATGGTGAGTGATAATTAATGTACCCTTATGCTTGGTTAGTTTTGTAGAGATACCATTTAATTGAATTTGGGGTTAGAAGTCTCACAACTCGAGAGGCATTAAGATTAATATTTATCTCACTCCAGTGCCTAGAATTAGAAATTACGATCCACGAGAGGCTTATTTCTGAGGTATTGAATGGTAAAATTCCTTTTGTTACATGAGTTTTTCTATTTCTTATTTATTAATGAAATTTTGACTCTTTGTTATGTAAGAACATGACTATTCTCCTTCTGTATTCAATGTTGTACCTCATATTTAAATTTGGCTAAACAATAAGAACAAAAGGAAGTAGGGGTAGTAGCCACATTTTCTAATGTTTGTTAATACTTGCCAGTGATACTAGACTACATAATAGGTGCACTTGCCTATATGTGTGTGCTGTGTGATTTTAATTGACATTTCAATTAGTAAAACTTGTGTGTATATGGGGCATATTTTATATGAATTTTCTATATGCACAACACGTATATCAAAGGACAAGTAACCTCTTCTGTTGATTGATGAGCTATTCGATCAACTCCAAGAATCGAGTTGTTCCTCTAAATTGGATGTACAATAGGAAAATTACAAAGTATGAATCCATGAAGAGGATATACCAAAGACTATATTTAATACGTGGTATGGTCATTATGATTTTGTGTTGATGCCATTTGAAATAACTAATGCCCCCAGTGATTTGTATGGACTAAATGCACCTCATCTTTCGTCCATATTTGCATAACTTTGTTGTGATCTTCATCAATTATATTTTGATATACTCTAATGTTCCTGAAAAGCTTGCTGAACATTTGAAGCTTGTAATAGAAAAACAAAAAGAGAATAGGCTTTATGCTAATTTTTGCAACTATGAATTTTGTTGGACTCTATTTTATGTTTATGATATATGGTGACGATGGAAGTGTTGTGTATCTCACGCATATCATATATAGCGCAACAAAAATATAAGAATGAGATACCAACCCAAGATCTGCATATGTGTGGAAAATAAGACATAAAGAGAACAAAGGTAACAACTTTACCTTTCTTTGAGTGTCTGGAAACAAAATTTTTCCTTCTTCAAGTCAAGGCACGATCCAGCAATCATCTTGATCAAATACTACGAGAGTTGAACGTCCAACCACTATAATCACAATGTGTGATTATCTCTAACAGAAATCTACATAGAGAACGACACCCAAGCACCAAGATTTTCTGTGCTAGTAGAAAACAATAATGGCGGCTAGGGTTCTTCTTGTTTTTTAGAAAAACAAGAGAGAGAAAGAGAAGATGAGGAGATCGTGTATCCCCTAGGGTTTTTGGAGAGTTGTTTCCGTTAATCCCCTTTCAATATTGGTTTCGTGCATATATTCATATCACCCAAAAAACACTACTAAATACTAAGAATTCTAAAACAATTAGAATTCCATAATTGTAATTGGAAACATCAAGTTCTCATAATTATAATCTGGACCATAAATTATAACTAATTATAATTTGACCATAACTTCTCTTTCTCGCAATTAAACCCCACTATGTTATCAAATAACATCTTGAGTATATAATCATCTATTGTGTGTGAACTATTAGGTTTCCCAATCAATTGGTAGCGAACATGAATTAATTCAAACGTCTTAGAGATTAATCATCCATAATTAATTAGAATTAATCATATCAATTTTAATTAGGATTGGTTTATCAATTTATCAAATAATAAACCCATATTTCCAGATTATGAGTGGTATGTAGCAACACATCATGATCACCCAAGAGTCTAAGAAGTCAAGTGGATTGATATGAACCCTTCAATAACAAACTACAGTGCAATTAATTCCTTTCATCGTACAATATCTCAATCAGTTTAGAGTACGAAATTGTTGCCAGCTTCCTCCGGAATATATTTATTCTGGCTCAATATAATAGTACTTGTACCAGGAACCCACTACTCTAGATGTGTATCAATTGAAACTATTTCCAATACACAATCACCTTGGCCAAGGACTTTTCAAGTAGTAAGTCCTACAAGTGGCTGTGAGATATTCGCCCCTACTATTAGGAGTGGTGAATCCGTTATTAACCCTCTCAACTACTTTCGTTTACCACACAATGTACCCAATATCCATCCCATAGGTAGCCCTTGATTTGACTCCAATGATTGGAATCAAAGCACAATGCTTAGCAAACAAAGTACCTTGGAAATCTCAAGTCTAAGGATACTTGCACGTTTGCTATATTAAGATTATATCACTAGTACTAAATAGTTATCCATGTGATTATCTCATAGCTAGGTCATCCATTATACTTGTTCCATTAACAAGCATCCACGTGTTATCTTTGAGTATCTCAATACTCATGAATATGAGAACCACCATCTAATCAAATAAGGAAGTCTATTACATGCTAGTCTTAATGCATTAATGATGTCTTGTCTCATTAATACTACGACTAGGGACTATTTAAGTACTAACACTATACATTGTAGTAGGAATCTCATATCATGATCTCCTTAACACAATGTTATACGAGGGACTTTATCTAATAGTTATATTACATAAAAGTAAACAAAAGAATCTGTAAGATAAATAATACCTTTTATGAAAAATAAAATCTGTTATATACAACGTATAAGTGATTGTCTCTAGGGCATAACACTAACAGGAAGGAACCAAAGTTGATCCATTATTGTAGAAGTAACCTAATAATATCACAAAGATTCGAAGTTTCTCGGGATTAGCAGGATATTGCCGAAATTTTATTAAGGGATTTTCATCTCTTGCATCCTTATTGACCCAGTAGTCGCAAAAAAATACACCATTCGTGTCGAGTGATAAGTGTGAAAGAAGTTCCAAGTGTTAAAGCAGAGACTTACAACAGCTCCTTTGTTGAGATATATATATTTTCTTGAAGAAGAGAAGCCTTACACTTTGTACACCGAATGATCAAAAGTAGGCTTAGGAGCTACGTTAATTCAAGATAGTAAAGCTATAGCATATGCTTCGTGCAAGCTTAGACCGCATGATCCTACGCATGACTTAGAGCTTGCTGCCATTGTTTTTATTCTGATGAAATGAAGACATTATTTGCAGAAAGTAGAGTATAAATTATTTACCGATCACAAGAGTTTGGAGCACATATTTACCTAAAAGGATTTAAACTTGAGACAGAGAAGATAGATGAAATTTCTAGAAGAATATTGATGCCCAGATAACTATCATCCTGGAAAGGCTAATGTTATTGCCAATGCATTTAGTCGAAAAGTTCAAATAGCTAGATTAAGAGTACAAGAAGTACAGGTTGTACAGGAAGTATTATCTTTGGAAGCTAGAGTGGAAGAAAAGAAAATTTAGTTGAGAAATTTGATTGTTGTTCCTGACTTAAAGTAAGAAATAGTGTATACGAAGTTGAGTAATCAAGAATTTTTATTTGATGATTGCGGAGTGTTATACTTTCAGAAAAGGTTATATATGCCTAATATTGAAGAATTCAAGAAAAATATTTTAGGAGAAGCTTATAAAAGCCAATACATCAATTATTTGGGAGAAATAAAGATGTATTAAGATGGAAAGAAGGTGATTTGGTGGCTTGGAATGAAGTAAAATATTGCACAATATGTATCTATATGCATGACCAATCAGAAAATGAAAATGGAATAGAAGAACTTGGCAGGTTTGTTATTGTTGGGGATATGTTCTAAAATAATTTATACTTATACTATTGTCGTTATGTATTTTGTAATAATATGAGGCATTTCTTTCTATAAATAGTGCATTTAGTTTTATGGTCATCAACTGCGTGACTTGATAGTAAAAATCTATAACAAATAGAATGACTATTCTTAAATTATCCCTAATCGATTATTATTTGTAGAACAATAATAAATTAAGATTAGCATATTTGTGACTTGATGGTTATGTTTAACTAGTCATGGATATATGGTATACCAAGTCAAAAAATAAATAAATGTTAGGGGACATTGCATTAGACATAACCCATTGTGAGAGTACATCATGGGACATGTCATAAGTACTTTACAGTTATAATGATATTAGAAGTCTTTCGAATTTAATTCATCATAGTTTCCTATTGGATAAACTCGATATCTTGACGTTGTCTAAAGTTGTCTTTCAAAAGATAATAAAATTAGACTACTGTTGGATATAGAATAAGTCCGGGAGAAGAATATGATTGATAGTGAAGGAATTTATCCCTCTCATTCTTGGGAGAAATGTCAATGGGTCCCTTGATAAATTAGACTGTTAGAATGCATGATCATGCGCAGATATATCAAATTGAGATGTTGATATCATTTCTTTGAATAATCTACTATGAGATTAAGAAATAGTTGATTAAGGTTAATAAGGATGTCATACTCCATGTCTTATGCTTAATCTAGATAGTGTTTGACAAAAGGACTACATATATAAAATTATGATTTGGTTCAAAGAGATAATTGATCTTCATTTAACCAAGATAGTTATAATATTTTACTAGAAACTGTTTTAACTTGTGGGCAATTTAAATGCAATTTTTAGTACATTGCCAGTATTAAATGAACCTATAGGGTCACACATTAAGCAAACATGTTAGGTTATTTTTCTGGCGACCAAGTTCAATGTGTCTGGAAATGTGTCTAGGCTCATTAGACCTAGAAAATAACCAGATACAATGACTCTGGAAATATATCCACATTTGATGTATCTGGAGGATGTCCAGATTATAAGAGTCTGACTCGATAAATTAATTAGTTAAATTACCAAGATAATGACAAAATCTTTTCATATCATTTTAAAATTAAAATAAGATAGGATGAGATATAATCAGAATTGGACTCTAAGAAGTTCGTGTGGTTTTAAAAGAAAACCTTAGCCATTTTCTTTTTAAAAAAAAACAACTTATAAAATTTTTGTGGCTTCATAACCAGAAATTTAGCTTCTCAAAACCCTCGACGCTTGCACTCTTGGGTAAGGAATTGTGTTTGCTGTATGTATCCGATAGAGTATGTTCAAGGAACCCACCTCTTTTAAAATGTCCAGGCTCATTCATTTATTTCTCCAGCGGACTGTTTATGTTCATCAGAAGAGCAGCCGATTAACACTTCCATCGTCTCTTTTTTCATAAGGCAACATAAATTGGCACGTTTGGTGGGACACGAAAAGTAGTTGTAGCATGCAATTGCGTTCAATAACTGTTATGGCTAATTCTCAGTAGCAATCCTTAAGGCCTTCATCAGAATCATTACGACAAGCTATGGAGCACCCAGATTACTCTTCTTGAGCAACATGGGCTGCAGATTTCGTCTCCTCCCAAGGTGTCCTAGTTGACACCCACTTCTCTGACCACCATACAACAGGCTATGGAGCAGTGCACAGGCGAACTCATTCATAGCCTTATTCATAGTTCGCCACAGTATTCTGACCTTTGCTACAGAATGAGCTTCACAATTTTGAACAAAGGTAAAATGCTCAGGGGGCACCACAGATAAGTGTGTATTCTCGTCCCTCGTCCTTTGTTGCACCTTTTTATAGGTCAGTGCAATTATTGTGCCAAGAGCAGTCTGTACCGATGCCTGGGGGGCACCAAGGGAATCTAGATGTAAATGCACTTGGCGTGGATCTAACGAAACATTTCCTAGAAAGGACCCCACCATATCCGATTGCAAGGACCAAGGTATTCCATGACCAGAATACTGCCCCAAACAGGAATGTTTACTCTTCGTATGGAGGACCTCAGAGCTACATCGCTACTGTCCCAACTGCGTATCCCGTTACAACGATGGTTTATCCACCGTGTAGACCCAACAACCAATGCCATCTGCCAATGTCGGCTTAATAACGGAGGACGTGCATCGATAAGCTAAAGATGGTCAGAAACCTTATCTAGAATGGGTAGACTCTAGGGCAGTACTACCTCGAGGATTTAAGTTGGCAGAGTTCTCTACATTCTTTGGAGAGAATAACAAGTTTACCATGGAACATATAGGGAGATTCACAGCACAATATGAAAAGTTTGGGATTTGTGATTGGCATAAATTGCTATTATTCTCTTTATCATTGGTAGGGGTGGCATTTACCTGGTATGCAAACCTGATGTCGAGTTCTGTGCATGCTTGGGCTAATATGGAATCTTTCATAAGCATTTCTTTAAAACAACACCTGAGGCGTCCATAGCTGATATTTTGGTAGTCAAACAGAGATCATTCGAAGGTATGTTGCAGAATTCATTGAGCGCTTCCGGCAAACTATAGCCAAATGCACCCCCCAGTTATCAGAAACGAAGTGTGCCTGGATAGCCATCGTTGGAATGCATCCGCAACTCAATGAATGCCTTATCCTACAGGATTTCTCTGATCTATCTCACTTGCTGTCTCAAGCCACCAGGATAAAAGAAATGATCAGGAAAAATGAGAAAAGTCGGTCAGTCAAGTTTTCTCAAGGACAAACCATGATATCGTTAGTGGATGATGTTACTGACAAAGCGGAAGAACAAGTGCTAGATTTGATGGCAGCTAAATTAGTAAAATGTGCACTCACACTTGCCATTTTCTAAAGCTTGGCAAAGGGAATGAGGAAGCTTCTCTTGCAAGCCCATCCTCATATACTTTTGAGGTATCCTGGGCTGAACAAATCTTTAATCGAATGGTTAAAGACAAGTAGATTCATCTACCATTCGATCACAAACTTTAGGGGCCAAAGTAATTGAAGGGTAAAAAATACTGTAAATGGCACGATTCGTTTTCCCATAACACTAATTGCTGTGTGGTTTTCAGGAAAACAATACATACGGCACTACAAGAGGGAAGGGTAAGATTTGCTGGCAAGTAAGAGGAAACCTTAGTTGATACAGACCCGTTCTCGATAGCAAATGCAAACCTGGTATAGACATGTGAAGAAGACAAGGAGCATGAGTTAGAAGATTCTCCCGTCAGGAGACAGTTGAAAGGAAATAAACCAACATTCCAGAGGCTAGATGGTTGGCCATCAATTTTCACCTGGCTTATAATTCTAACCTTCGCAGCCTATTTTCAGGGGAAGGATGAGAAATTTATAGTGCATGTGCTTCGCAAAGCGCCATTCTTCCCAACCATCGTTCCCAGTTCAAAAAAACTCAGAAATGATGGGAACAAATGAGGTAGGCTCAATAGAAACAAGCAGTAGAAGAATGGTCGGGGAAACTGGTATATGCTTCCATGAGTCAGAGTATGCTCAGTATTCTTCTACCACAATTCCGATCTAAGGCCGAGTAAGAAGTGGTAGAAGAAGATTACTACGCAACGGAAGAAGTGGTCATTGAGCTTATCGAGTTTAAAGAGCCATTGTAAGGGATGCTCTTTTTGATTCCCACAACAGAACATTCGCATCACCTCAAACCAATGTACATTAAGGCACACATCAATGGAGGACCTTTCTCTCAGGTTTTTATTGATGGAGGAGCTTATTGATCGTAATGCCATTGGCAACTTTAAGACGGTTAGGTAAGGATCACCACGATCTAACTCTAACTGATGTAAAAATGCTTAATTTCATCGGGAAGGCTGCCAGGAAAGAAGGGGTTACCACTTTTCAGGGGGCCATAGGATCCAAGGTCAGTGAGACTATTTTTTTTGTAATCACGGCAAAACTGGCATATTTTGTGTTCCATCAACACTTCACCAAATAATGTTGATCTGGGATGAAGAACAAGTAGAAAGGATAGCAGTTAATCCCAATACGTTTTCCATAGAAGTACACATAAATGAGGCAGTATTCTACCGTTCTACTTTTGACCTGATCCATTACTCCAAGCTTTCCATAGCTTATAACCAGATCACAACGGAAGAGCTGGAGGATCAATGTCCAAAAACAGTGGACCCTAACGATCGACATGCACTTGGTTTTATCGCTCAGTCCCCATTAACAAAAGTGGACATCCGGGAGCCTGGGGATAACAGAACCAGAAAGGTAAGTTTATGTTTAACTTTGGATCAGCAAAATGCTCCAATGGTACTGATTCACAGGTACAAAGACTATTTCGCGTAGGATTATCATGAGATGCCAGTACTAGACAAAGGAATTTTAGAGCATTACTTGCCAATCCAAGAAGGTTTTTGGCCTCATAAACAACTTGCCCGATGTTTTAATCCTGCTCTTATACCCAGGATCAAAGAAGAAATTGAGAGGTTGGTTCGTTGTGGTTTCATCTGTACCTGCCGATATGCAGATTGAGTATCCAACATTGTTCCCATCATTAGAAAGAACGGACAGCTGCGAGTTTGCATTGATTTTAGAAATCTGAATTTGGCTACCCTGAAGGATTAATATACTATGATGATGGCCAATTTGCTGGTAGACTCCGTTGCAGGAAACCAATTCTTATGCTTCATGGATGGCTACTCTATGTGCAACCGGATATTCACAACTGAGGAAGGTACTAGGAAGATAGCTTTCTGTTACCCAGGATGTGTTTGTTTATTCTACTAGATTGTTACACCTTTTGGATTGAAAAATGCTGGAGAAATATTCCAAAGAGCCATGAACCTCATCTTCCATGACCTCATCAGCAAAACCATGGAAGTTTACATTGACGACTTAGTGATCAAGTCACCTACTTTTTCGCAACATCTATAGTGGTTAGAGCAGGCTTTCCTTAGAATGCACCAGCACCGGTTAAAAATCAACCCTACTAAATGCGCCTTCAAAGTTTCAATCGAAAACTTCTTTGGATTCTTGGTGTATCAAAGAGGGATTGAGGTGGATCAGAACAAAGCAAGGGATATTTTGAAAGTAAGGCCACCGCGAACCAAAAAGGAGTTCCAAAGTTTCTTAAGGAAACTCAACTTCCTGTGACACTTTTTGGTAAATGCCGCAAGTAAGTAGAAGGTGTTCTCCTCTTTGCTCCATTTAAAGTCGTGATTGGACTTTGTTTAGAAACTGGAGCATCAAACAACATTTGATCAGATAAAGGTAGCTTTGTCACGATTGCCATTTTTGGTGCCTCAACGGGATAAGGTACCTTTGAAATTGTACATTTCTGCGGCTGCGAAATCTATCGGTTGTCTATTAGCTCAGGACGATGCTCATGGAGTTGAAAGAGTAGTCTACTATCTTAGTCGAAACCTAACAGACACCGAGACCTGGTATTCCCCTGTTGAGAAACTAAGTTTTTCTTTATATTTTGCATATGTAAAGCTAGAACATTACTTGCTACCCAGGGAACTGAAAGTCCTATGTAAAATTGATCTCGATAAGTATTTGCTAAACTAGCTATTATTGCAAGGACGGTTAATGAAATGGGCTATCAAGTTACATGTTTTTTCCTTAACATATTTACCTTTGAAAGCGGTGAAGAGTAAAGACATAGCCAATTTCTTAGCTCAGTATCCATGTGTGGAAATGCCTAACAAATGAGGAGGTACAGGGGCACATCTCATATAAGCCATGGAGGTTAGAATTTGATGGATCTAGCATGCAGAGTAAGGCTAGCGCTAGTTTGGTTATAGAGGCTCTAGGCAGACAATAAGGAAAAATCTTGTTTGAATTAAGTGAAAGGACCTCCAATTATCAAGGAGAATACAATGCTCTCATTTTGGGGCTTCGGATTTTAAAGGCTTTGGACACACAAATGGTCAATAGTACAAGGGATTCTAATGTTGTCATCTGGTAGATATCAGGTGAATACTAATATACTAACCCTGAGTTTTCAGATAAGTTACAGAAGGTGCGAGAGCTGTTGTATAACTTCTCGAAAATCATCTTCACTCATATTCTTCGAGGTGAGAATCGGGGGGCAAACGATTTAGCTCAAATAACTTATGGTTTCAAGAAAAGAGTCAAGATAATAATGTATCAACAGATATCGGAAGAAAGATATGAGGAATGGCGATCCAATATCATTTCATACTTGCGAAAGCGAACAGGGCGGGGATGTCACTTGTAACACTTGTAACAATCCCCTACTACGTAACATAAAAAGGGCGGGGATGCCGCCTCGTCCCGAGGATAAGGAGTCTTTAAAATGAGGTACATAATATAAAGACAAACCCAAGAAATCAAACTTAGATAAATAAAGGAATCAAGCTCAAAACTAGAGCAAAACTTAAAAAAAAAAAAACGATCATCTGATCCCGAAGCATAAAAAACAACTGTCTCTTAAACATAATGGAAAATAACAAAAGCTTCAACTATCTCACATCCCGCATGCTCAGCATAACTAAGATCCTGAAAACATGATACAAAACGGTGTGATATTAAAACTTACTAAGTCCTGTGTGTGCCTACGGTACTTTGAACAATTCGTGAATGTATAGAAAAACATTTGCAGAAATATCTGGCTAGTCATAAATAATTTCTCTTTGCAAGGAGTGGGTTTTCCTCATTGTCACACTTTGTACAAAATAATTCATCCACTCGAACAAATAGTCATGTCACCATACTTTGGGGTCCATGATCAAAAAATGGTTTAGGCGCCACACTTTGTTCACCAAGACAGGAAACGGTCAAGGCACCACACTTTGTGTACCAAGACAGGATCAGATTACCACACTTTGGGCATTCTGATCTAGGTGAGCGTATAGCCCACCAGGTGAGATACTCCTCCAACTCTACACCTAACAAAACCCCATTCGAGTGTCCATGCCTTGAAAATAAATAATACCTTACCAGGTACAAATGCTAGCTCGGACCGGCCTGACCAACCAATACTGTCCCCTTTTCGAGCGGAGCTCATCTTCTGGAGGTGGCCGCCTGCCAGAAGACTCACTCACGCCCTCCAAGACTAGTATTGTTAGCTTACCCTTATTAAGTACTCAACGAACATATCCGTCAATTCCAAATTCGCAATAATAAGTCCATACTTTGGCATTGTAAAACGACGTTTTCTTGGAAAAAGAGTTTTCTAAAATATTTGAGAGAAAGAACAGTTCTTGAGGAATGCATTTATTTAACAAAACCATTTAGAGCATAAACATCCATGTCTACAACCCAACTAATCATAGTACAAGAATAGCTTTACAAAGCTTCACAACAAATGACTTGCCATCACAATCATTTAACAAATGGGTTTATACACGGACTTACTTGATATGCCTCAGATAAACAAGATAAAATCATAGCTCACTTCCTTCAAATACCCTCCTAATCTAGAATCACATAATATCATGATCAGGGTCTCAATCAACTCAAGCATGCTTTAAACTCATTTATTCCCATAACAAATCATGATCCATTGCCTAACTTCAAATAAATCATCTAATCCTCAAAGTACATACACTTTGATCACATATCCATCGAGAGTATGAATAATATATCAAAAAGGTCTTGACTTGACCATCACAATTCACATCCATCATAAAACATAGTATGGCTATCCATCGAATATGCTTCATTAATTACTCAACTCAAAATATGCATCTACCCCAACTAAGCACATACATCATACTATAATACTTCCATAGACCTCATTAATCTCATTATATCTTAATTTCGATATCAAGGGTGAGAATTCCCTTACCTTGTAATAGCCGTATTAACAAGATCTCGATGCTCCTACGGTAATCATCCCGAGTTGCTTGAAAAGAAGAGAAAAGCTGTCTTCTTTACCTCCTTTTGATCAAAAGTTGATAAAGAGGATGAAATTAGCCTCTAAGTGGCATGAATCAAGGGAAGAAAAAGAGAAGTATCAATAGAAGAAAGGAATCAAGAAGTTAAGATGGTTTGTGCTTACCTTAAGGTGTGATCGGTTTTGGCTATGGTTTGCTCTTGTGATTTTCGAAAATTGCATAAGAGTTTTTGCTGGAATTTTCACGTAGCAAGGAGGGGGTGATTGGCTACTATGATTAAGAGTTAGAGAAGTTTGATTTAGGGTTAGACGGTGATGTCAAGAAAGACTCGTAATGGCTCTAGGTTTCTTTGGCAACAATGGCGAAAATTGAAGATGGCTGTCCTCTTATTGCTGGCCGAATTTCAGAGGGGTTAAGAGGAGAAAATTGGTCTGGAATTGTCCTCATAGGCTGGCTGAAATAGTGCTCAAGACTATGGCTGAGTGTGTTCAGGTTTTTGGCCAAAATAAGAAAGAGTTTGCGCAGCTTTGGTAATCAGAAATTCTGCTCGAAATCTGTGAGCAAAAGAGAGGATTTTCTGGACTGTATTTGGCTGCTATTCTATCCACAATTCAGACGAGAAATAATGAATTCTTTAGGCATTGAAATTGACCAATTCAATTTGGAGTTTTAGTAGGGTTTGGAATGTAGAATTTTCGTGCGTTGTACTAACCAAAGCTGGCAAAAATTCCTGTACAAAGCTAGCCGAAAATTTTGGTGTAAAGATGGCAAAAAATTGTAGAATTTTAGGTGGATAAAAATTTGATTTGTGAAGCTAAGGTGATCTGAATTGGTGGAAAGTGTTCTAGGTGATTTCAGCTAGGGTTTGAAGAGTTTGATTGCACTTAGGAGTGCAGGATTTTTCATGCAGCTTGGGCATGCATAAGGCTGTCGAAATTCTGCAGGAAAAGAAAGAGTAAAGCTTAGTTGGTTTAAGATTGAAATAAAATCTGATTTGCTAAAAGATTTAGGATAAGATTTCCTAGTATTGGAAGAGTTTGAGTTAGGCTAGAACTCCTCCAAAGGTGGCGCCATTAAGCTGGAGAAATTTCCTGATTTTTCAGCTAAGGTTCCTTGATCAAATCACGAAGATATTTAACTAGAAAAATAACAGTTTAATTCCAGCTATCCATTATAAAATCTGATAAATTAAAATCAAGCAGGAATTTAATTAATCTAGTTGGAATTTTCAAAAATAAAAAAGGATAAAAGCTGAAAATAAAATCAATATTTATCCTTATCAAAAGTCCTTGAATTTTAGGAGATAATTATGGAGGCTTATTCCTAAGAAGATGGCACTGAAAATTTAAAAAGGAAGGCTGGGATTTTAGCCCAAGCATGAGGAAATCTACGGAAAAGAATTCACAAAGGAAAACTAAGATTCGCAAGAGGTAAGATTCAGACTCAGGTCACCATAGGATATTCACCAAACCTAACTGCTATTCCAACTCAACTCCAATGGTAATATTTCTCTAGGAAATTCTTTTCACCCTAGTTCTCATCCCTCCATCTCCTCTACTAAACTTCACTTAAAACAACTTTTCAATTAATGCCACAACACAATTATTTTCCCAACAAATAAATCAAATGCAAGTGCAACCTTGAAGATCACATGCACCCATGCAAGGATAATTTTAAGATAACACATGAAATGCGAAATGCTATTCAATGCATGACTTTTTCCCCGTAGGTGAAAGGTGAATTTGGCAGGGTATTACATCCCCTCCCCCTTAAGAGAATTTCGCCCCGAAATTCAGAGGCGTTACCCTTAGAGCATATTCGGATACTTTCACCTTAACCATTTCTCGATTTCCCATGTCGCATCCTGCGCTCCATGATGATCCTAAAGTATCTTCACATAGGTATCAGCTTGATTCGAAGAGTTTTGACACTCCGCTCCAAAATTTTAACTGGCATCTCCACATAACTTAGATTCGGGTGCAATTCCAAAGGTTCTTCATTAAGAACATGGCTTGGATCGGGGTTGTACTTCTTCAACTAAGATACATGGAAAACATCATGCATCTCAGTCAGTCCATCGGGTAGATCCAAACTATAGGCGACCAGCCCAACCTTCTCCATTATCGAAAACGGTCCTAGATACCTAGGACATAGCTTCCCTCATTTCGGATGCCTCAGAATTCCCCTGCTAGGAGACAATTTCAAGAATACGCTATCACCTACTTGGAACTCCAGTTCCCTCCTCCTGGAATCTACGTAACTCTTCTGTCGCCTTTGCGTTGCCCTCAGTCTTTCTTGAATAATTCTAACCTTGTCCGTCATCTCTTGTATCCATACCTCACCAGTCTTCCTAACTTGCCCCCCTTCTATCCATCCCTAGTATACCAGTTGTACTTAACATTTCCGCCCATATAATGCTTCGTACGGCACCATCCTAATCGATGGCTGATTACTGTTGTTATTCACCAATTCTGCATAAGGTAAACACTCGATCCACTTGTCCCCAAAGTCCAAAATACATTCTCAGAGCATAGCCTCAAATATCTGAATGACTCTTTCAGATTAACTGTCGGTCTGCGGATGAGCAGAGGTGCTGAATTTCAATGTAGTACCCAAAAACTCATAGAACTTTTTCCAGAATCTCGAAGTGAACCTAGGGTCCCTATCTGATACAATGCTTGACAGTAAACCATGCAACCTTACAACCTCCTAGGTAATAGTCTAAGCTAACTTTTCCATCGAGTCTCATACGTTTACTGGTATCAAATGCGCTGTCTTGGTCAGTCGGTCCACTACCACCCAAACTGCATCCTTGCACGACTTGGTCATCGGAAGGCCAGTCACAAAATCCATGGTCACTTCTTCTTATTTCCACTCGAGAATTGGTAATGGCTATAGTAAACCGGCAGACTTCTTATGCTCCATCTTAACTTTCCGGCATGTCAAGCATGTTGATACATACTGACCCACATCTCGCTTCATTAAGGCCCACCAATATTTTTCCTTCAAGTTAAGATACATCTTTACTTCCCCAGGGTGTATGGTATAATTGCTGTTGTAAGCTTCGTCCAATATCTATTTCCTTAAGTCTTGGGTGTCAGGTACACATATCCGGTCCCGAAAATACAGTACCCATTTCTCGTCGGTCCAAAAGTCTTTTCCTTCCCTCACAATTTTCTTTCTCCTTGAAGGCCTGAAATTTTGCCCTATCTTGTTGGGTGGCAACAATTTCCTGCCTCAGATCGGGCTTCATGGTCAAGTTACTTACACAGATCTTCCTTTCTTGAACTTCCGCTTCCTGCTCCACAATTTTCTGCACTGCCAACACCTCCTGCATTCTAAAATGTGCTATCTTCACTTTACGAGTCAAAGCGTCAGCTACCACATTCGCTTTGCCAGGCTGATAATTAATGGGAAAGAGAAGTTGATATAAAACGGTGTGGTAGCACTTACTGAGATTTGCTGTAGTTAGAGACCTATCAGCTAAAGTCCGCACATCTTCAGCCGACAAGACAGGGATAACAGAGTAAGAGGAGATATGACCAGGATCAGCGAGAATGTCTTGAATTAGACCAAATTTCCCTGAAAAGCAATACGGGTTATACCATTCGCAAGAAGACTTAGCACACTGAGCGCCTAATTTTGTCCCAAGGAGTTCTCGGGAGCACAGCATTTCGGCCCAAATGGTTTCTTGAGAAGCATCCGGTGCCTCGGCGAGTTTTGTCATCCAGAGGGGGGCTATCTCTTTGGCAAATTAAGGATAAAAGTGTGGCACATTTTGAAGCCGGTTCTGATGGCAGTAAGCTATGATGGCATCAATGGAAGCCCTATTTGCAAGAATCTTCAATAGTTAATAGCCAGTGGCCTAGTCGGCAGAATTCGTAGAACCTTCGAAAATTGTATTAACGCTGAACTGGGAGAGGTATTGATAATGCCATCGTTGCATTATGCATAGAGGGCCTCCAAGATTTGTCAGATCACCTACAGCCGACAAAGTTGAAATTATCTGGCTCATTAGCCGATACACCAGGGCCAGAACTAGGGAAGTAAGGTCACAACATCTTTTCTTCTATAGCAGAGCCGATACATAATATCGATACTTATTGCTTTTCCCTGCCAAATTGGAGCAAGGAATAAACATACACAGCCATAGCCAGAGAAAAGCCAATTATTCCTGCTTTGACGGAACGGGGCCGACGCCCCTTTGCGCGCCCATAAAATTGCCATAGGAAGTAGTGGATTTGTCTAAATGGGCCTCAACGGCATGTAAGTTTTCTTTGTCGTGTAGGGCGGGGATCTCATCACCATTGCAACGGAGGCCCAAGATAGTGCAGATATCTAGTATTATGGGGGGAGAACATGCCGTGAGGGAAGATGAAACCATTGATCACTGGGGAGCAGAATGGCAAAACAGTTGAGAACAAATTGCGGTCGAAGGTTATCTCAAAGTCAGACATCATGATGGCGTCACGGATGTCCTTTTAGTCCTAATGGGCACCATAAGTAGCCTGACAATGATCATGCCATTCCCTGTAGGATTTCGGAGGGATGCACCCAGTGGTAGAAAGAGAAGGGCAGGCCGGCCGTAGAAAAGTTGTCCGAATGCAAGGGAAGGGTGAAGCCTTTCGGATAGACGAGCTACAGATGTTCCGCAGTGACTTCCGTTGGAAGTAGCCGGGGACCCAAGGCATAAAGATCGGCCTCGACTTGGATTAGAGCCGTGGGGAATGATCAACTGGAGTAGCCATAGAGAGTTAGAGGTTTGCTAAATCAAGAAATATGCAGGAAACGGGGGAGAATTTCACCTAAAAAAAAATAGACGTCTAAGCAAGATAGAGTTATTGCAGAAGAAGGAGTTTGTATAGGTGAAGAAGGAACGATGGAGACCATGGCTAATTAAAGAGGAGTTTCAAAACACTAGCTGTTTGTGGGATTTGAAGCTGAGGAGTTGGCACATTTCTACACGATCCGGACATTTCGTTTCGATCAGAAAAAGAACGATTACAAATTAAAAAGGGTACGATTTTTGTCACTTCACTTGTTCACGTCATCAAAGCAATGGGACTTGAGGGGGCATCTGTTGACGTCATTTTTAGCCGATCCGTTGCAACGGTAACTTTCAGCCGAAGCCGATATGAATTTTGCCAAACGGATGATGATGTTAAGGAAAATCCTTGGTAGCTATACCGGACTAACATTAAAACCAAGAGCCAATGAGCCATCACCCGAACAGCTCGACACGATTGGTAGAACGTTACCGTTCTCAATCGCTAAGGACTGGCCACGAAGCGTAATTTCCTCCACATTCAAAAGTCGATAGCTATGCCGCAGTAAGTATAAAGCAAGTAGGAATCCCAGATTGAGGGGACCAACACTCAACTCAGAACAAATTACCAAAATTTTCTAGTTTTTCATTCCCTTTTTTTTTGCATTTTTGCAGCTTTTTTCATTGCTTTCATTTACAGCTTTTCTTACAGCTTTGCTTATAGCTTTGCTGATAGCATTGTTTACAACTTTGTTTACAATTTTCCTTACTCCTTTGATAACAAAGTTTTTGTTTAATGTTTCTTTGATTATCAAGTTCTGTATTCATTCATCAGTTTAGTCAAAATACATCCTATTTAGTTCCATTTTTCTTTCGCATAAAATATTTCTACCTGCTTGGACCCTTTCTGTAGTAAAGTTCAAGGAACCGACCTCTTTTAAATGGTATGCCTCATCCATTCATCTTTCCATCAGACTATTTATGTTCATCAGAAGAGCAGCCGATCGAAAATTCCATCGGCACCCTTTTCGTAAGGCAACAATTACAAATCTAGATTTTTAAAAATCTATTATCTAAGTAATTTTTTAGGAAATAAAGTATATAAATATATATCTTGTTTTCTTCAATGTGGCCGCCACTTTTAAAGGAGATAAGTCTCCATAATTTTAATCTTCTTCAAAGAATTTGAAAGGAAAATAAAAGGATAAATGCTAGATGTTAAATTAAGCCTTTATCTCTTGGAATTATGAATTTTTTAAATTGAGGGGAGGGATAAAAGGGATTTCAATTTTATCTTCAAGAAAACTAAAATTTTATCTTATGGAATAATTAGCTACTAGTTACGTAAATTTACTCAAAATAATTTAGGGAGTTAATTAAATTATTTCTTGATCAAATAGCTTATTTTCTTCTTGTATTTTTTCTGGAAAATTCATTACGCTGGCACCCCCTTAGGAGCTAACCAAGCTCAACTTAAACTCTTGAAAGCCTAGGATAAGTTAATGAAGATAACCTTAACCAATTAGGACTTTTATTTGGCCCAAAATACCAGATTTTCTCCTTTCCATTCTTCCAGATTTTCGGCCACAACATGCATGAAATTTCTAGACTAATTCACTCTCAAACTCTCTCTTGTTGTTGAGCAAAAATGTAGTGTGCACAAAACTCTCTTTTCTTCTCTCATTGTCGCCACAACAAGGACCGAAACCAACCTTGATACGACTTCTTGTGTGGTTTTTCTTGGTGTTGTGGGTATTTTTGGTGGCAGCGTGTTCAGTCAAGGAAATGGAACCCAAAACAGAGATTTCTTCTTTTGACAAAGGATAAAGTAACCTAACTACCTACACTCTTTCAAATCCTTGAAGAACAAAGCCTCAAAGACCCTCGAGATGAGTAGAAGTTCTACTATATTCTCACCCTAATATCCTTGAAGCAACAAAGGTAAGTAGGAACAAACAAAATAGAGAAGATAGGCATCCACATATTGAATTTCAAACAAACATTAGAAGAACAATGCAACTAAGACCCATTCAAAGAAGACAACATTAGATTATCCAAAAGATTTAGAGACTCTTAAAAAAGAAGGACTAACTCTTAAGCTTGGTCTTGAACAAGGTGAACAAGGAGGCTAGGGCCTCTCAAGATTCTCTCTCAAATTTGAATTAAAGTGAAGTGTATTGTCTTGTCAAATCAACAAAGGTGCTATTTATACTACCCTAACCTTAACTAAGTAATCCCTGAGGTTTAATTACAGTTTAGGGTCAAAATAAGTCTTTACAAATACTTAAAAGTGAAGAAAGGTGGAGAAAAGCATTAAAATGCGGTGCAATCGGCGGTGACCTAGGGGAAAGCCGGCGCCGGTTTGGGATATCAAGCGGGTGCCAGTTTGGTTGTGTCTTCGGCCAATTCTCGTTTGCTTGAGTGTTAGTTT
>JANUWF010003207.1:0-46115 GCA_026120185.1 Voacanga thouarsii
CCCTTGAACTTTCACAAATTTTGATTTTCACCCTCGAACTTTAAAATGTGTGATCTTAGCACTCGAACTTTTAAAACACCTAAAAAATATCCCTTTCAACAATAAAATCTCAAGTACAATACAAAATTACCAAATTTTAGCTCTCATTTCCCCATTTTTAATTTCTAAAATATTATTCTTCAACTTTAATCTCGCTTTCTTCTCTTCGAATTTCTTCATTTATCAACAACAATTTTAAGATCTAACTTCAAACCTTTTATGAGACTCAATAATCTTGAGATTACTCTTTTACACTTTTTTGAATCTAACCGTACAATAAAAATAACATATTTTACCCTTTAGAAAACAAAATTAAGACATAAAGATGAAGAAGAAAAAAAAAACTGATTCAGTTCTTGAGAAATAGTAATTTTCTTGGTATCTCTACAGGAAGGAAGAATAAATTTGAAAGTAGAAGTGAATTATCAAAAAAAAAAATCTAAAAAGAGAATTGAGAAATACGCAAGTCGCAGTAGTCTTTTCCTGTCATATATTACAAAACAATAACTTTACACAATCTATACCTCCGCGTAATGAGAAGGCGTCAACCTAGTTAATAAAAATTAATAACAAATCAATAGTTGATTACAAACTACATTTTGAAATAATAATAATAATAATAATAATAATAATAATAATAATAATAATAATAATAATAATAATAATAATAATAATAATAATAATAATAATATGACTTAATCTTTGATAGCTCAGTGGATCGAGTAATAGAGAAAAATTGGCAATGGCAAAAGTTGATATCTAATTGCAATAATTGTAGTGTTCAGTATATAATTGCAATAAGTCGTGAGGTACAATTAATATTGGTGGAGGTCATTTCCTTCAAGGGATCATTTTTAATTTTCTCCATGCTGTTCAATTTTTTATGTAATTATAAGAATACAAAATTGGCCACAGGTACCATTTCTTGCTTCCACAAAATAAAGAACATTTTTTAAACACAAATTAGTCGTGAATGGTCTGGTGTGTGAGTTGAAAACATGCAAGATAGGAATAAGAACTCCCCCAGTCTGTAACAATCTTTGTATATATACATACAAACATATATATATATATATATATATATTAAACAACTTTACAATAATGCTATTTAAAAATGCAAAAGTCCAAGGAAGAGACAGTGGCATTGGCAAAATGGTCGCATCTTGAACATTAAGAATACCAAAATAGTCGTTTCGTGTTTCTGAAAAACATAGAAAATGTAAACATAGCGCTGCATAATAAAATGGCAGCAAACAATTAAGGAAAAAGTATAATTAGAATCAATTGGGACTAAAGAAGATTAAGACAAAAGGTGGAGAAGCAAAAAAGGGGGGGGGAAATAAAAGAAAGCAAATTTATTCCACTTTATACATTTATTATTATTTTTTTCCTGTTTGCAATTTGACAAAGCAATAAATAATACAAATTTTTTTTACCGATAGCCTCTTGTTCTTCAGGGAAGGAAAAATAAATATATTCTTAAAAAGTTGGCCCGATAGAATTAAATTTTCGCTCTAAAAAACATAGACTAAAATATATATTGAAAATTTGACTTTATATCGTATTGTATATTCATCATTAATTTAAACAATACGTATAATATAAATTATTTATATGCACATTCCAATTTAGTAATAATTAGCAACGCAAGAAGTGCCAATTTTGTTATCCTGGAAAGATTGTCTCATACATGCATCTTATCTCCTATTGTGTCAAACGTGAGAATGTGGTACCCAATCTCTAATCTTTCCGTAACCCATTTTTCTTTTGCAATAAAAGGGAGCATGATTAGCCAGGGGGAAAGGGACATGTACCAATTCCAGCCACCACCCTTCAATTTCAATGCATTTTTTCTTTACATTCTTGCAGGAATATAAAAGCAAATTTTTTTTCTTTACACTCTGAGATGTACATCTTCCGAAGTTTCTATTTTATTTGACTTAATGTAAACTTTTATTATAATGTTAATTTATATATATATATATATATATTATTTTTATTTTTTTTATAAACGACTCCTAGTAAAATTTTTATATTAGTCAATTCATTTATCTTTAATAAATGAAATTAGTCATTTACTCAAAAAAAATTTGAATGAAAAAAATTTATATCAAAATAAATATTTATTTTATGACTAACCCAAAATAAGAAAGTTAGATATGGGATTCGGAAGAAATTATACGAAAAATACGAAAATGGGTGTCTCCCGTACTTATAAAATTGTAGTGGAAAGCAACACACAACAGAGAAAAGCAAGCATTTTTTTTTTTAAACAACTTTGCGATAATGCTAATTAAAAATTCAAAAGTCAAACGAAGAGACTGGCATTGGCAAAATGGTCACATCTTGAACACAAGAATACAAAAATAGTAGTTTCTTGCCTGTGCCAAATAAAGAAAAAGTCAAGTTTGCGCCAACCATTAGTACCATTCGCAAATTTAAAATTGCGCTTTCAACACTATAAATACAGAAGATTTCTGGGCAATTGAAAACACCAACTCACAAGATTCAAAAGGTTTCTCTGAGCACAAGCGTCCTACATGGCTAAGCTCGTTTGCTTCCTTCTTGTTTTGCTCGCGGCCTTCGCAGGTTAAACTCCTGCACTGTCTTTCTCCTTGCTTCAATTTTTCTCTTTCTTTTGTTATCGTTAATATCATATTTGAATGATCTCACATCTTTTTGGTAGTCATGTTTTTCTTGGAGTAGTATGTATTGTAATTAATGACTGACATGAATGGTATTTTACAGTTTCGGAGGCTTATAATATGGTCGAGGGAGAAAACGAATTACTTGAATTTGAAATGCCAAGGAAAATGCTTCCATCTATTGAGCTAATAACCACCATAATTCAACTACCTGAGAACGCTCAAAACGCCTGTACTCCCTTCGGACAAATCTGCGGTCCTGGCCATCCTAAGTGTTGCAAAGGGTCCCGTTGCACACAGCTTGACGTTAAGAAGTGTGCCTGAAATTTTCAGCCCTCTAAAGCTATTCGAGATGTTTTGCCGGAGCACAAGAAACAAAATAAAGATGTTCGGTCATGTTTAACGTCCATTTGATGTTTGCTTTTTCTATTATGCTTGTTATGTGGTTTGAATAATATACATGCTATTTCTTTTTGCTATGTGCCGAGTAAAATCCTTTTATTTCTATTCCTTAGCAGAAAATATCAAACCCTCATCCTTTTATGTCTTTGTGTACTATCCAAACCCTCTTGGACAGAGGTTTCGATACATCTACCTAAGGCTCTGCTTTGAAATTTGAAAGTATTAGGTAATATTTTAAAAAAGCTTCATGAATGTAATTCCGTATCAAGAATATTATTTAAAGAATACGTAAATTTTCAACTCTTCTCTTTAAAAAAAAAAATCCATAACCACATTCTTATATTTTATTTAACATATTTTGACTAAAGGATTTAGGAAAATTGATGACCATATTTAGTTTTTCAATAAAAATAACAAACTCAAACAACTAACATAAACAGAAAATTATAGATGAACTAAAAATAAAACAAAATTAGAGGAATAGGGAATAATTAAAACTAATTTCATAGTTAATTAATACTTAAAACTGAACCGTGGAGTGTTTTATTAGCCACAAAGGAACTTAGTTTTATGGAACATTTGATCTACAAAATATTGTTGGATAAGCCTCCAAAAATAAACTACAAATCAAGCCTCTCAAGTGTTGTACCGCTTTGGTTACTTCATAGACTGTCATATATTTAGTTTTTGTTATAGAAGGTAAGATAGCCTTTCAGCTGTTGACACCTTCAAACAGAATAAACATGTGTCTTGTGGTATGCAAGAGGAAGAGGTAGAGAGAGAAGCTCTCAGCTCCTGTGAGTACTCTTTTCCTATCTTGCTCAACATGATAGGAATTCTAGCTTTGCTTCCAGTACACGATTCCTCTACTAGTTAGTCTTTATAATGTATCTGCTATCCAATTACTAGTGTGGTATCTGGTTGTGTTGTGTAGTAGTAATATTTATGGTTGTTCTCTGGTGGTCTCCGTCCCTCCTGACTAAGATTACAGGGGTGGAGTTCAGATTCTTTTGGGTTCTGCTAAACTAGGGTTGCATTAGGCTGTTGGTTCTTGCATGAGTTTCTACTTGTGTTGCTATTATCCGCTACTCCTGTAGTTCATATTTACTATTCTACAGTTTTCTATTCTGGTTATATCGTCATCCTTGTATGTGTGTAGTATCAAGTGAAGTATTTGCTACCCTATTTAGCTGATTGATGTGCGATGGTTATGTACCTATTATATTATTCAGTGTTTAACTGTCTTATGGGTTTGGTTTTACTTCTTCTTCAATCTTCTATACCAGTCATCCGATACGTTTGATCTGCATAAACCACCTACTTCTTGCTGAAACCAGTTTGTCAATCTCTGTTAACACATTTCTTTGGTAAGGTCTAACTCCCAGATACTAGGTTCAAATTTGAATTTCCTGTTAGTGTTATGCCCTAGAGGCAATCACTTGTACGTTGTATATGAAACATTTTATAATAATAAAAGGCATTATTTATCTTACAGTTTCCTTTATTTTCTTTAAGTAATATAACTGTTCGATAAAGCCCCTAGTACAACACTGTGTTAAGGAAATTATGATAGAGATCATAATATGATATTCCTGCTATACTGGATGGTGTTAGTACTTAAATAGTCCCTAGTCATAGTATTAACAAGACATGACATCATTAATACATTAAGACTAGCATGTGTTAGACTTCCTGATTTGATCAGGCGGTGGTTCTCATAACCGTGAGTATTGAGATACTCAAAGTTAACACATGGATACTTGTTAATGGAACAAGTTCATTGGATGACCTAACTTTGAGATAATCATATGGATAACTATTTAGTGCCGTGATATAATCTCAATATAGCAAACGTGCAAGTATCCTTAGACTTGAGATCTCCAAGGTACTTTGTTTGCTTAGCTTTGTACTTTGATTCCAATCTCCGGAGCTCGATCGAGGGGCTCCTATGGGATGGATATTGGGTACATTATGAGGTAAACGAAAGTAGTTGAGAGGGTCAATAAAGGATTCACCACTCCTAATAGTAGGGGCGAATATCTCACGGCCACTTGTAGGAATTACTACTCGAAAGTCCTTGGCCAAGGCGATTGTGTATTGGAAACAGTTCCAATTGATACACTTCTAGAGTAGTGGGTTTCTGGTACAAGTACTATTGTATTCAGGCCAGAATTAATTCTCGAGGGAGTTGGCACTAATTCCGTACTCCAAACAGAATGAGATATTATATGGTGAAAGGAGTTAATTGCACTGAAGTTTGTTATTGAAGGGTTCATGTCAAGCCACTTGACTTCCTGGACTATTGGGTGGTCATGATGTGTTGCTAGATACCGCTCATGATCTGGGAATATGGGTTTATTAATTGACGAATTAATAAACCAATCCTGATTAGAATTAATAGGATTAATTCTAATTAATTATGGATTATTAATCTTAAAGACGTTTGGATTAATTCATGTTCGCTACCAATTGACTGGGAAACCTAATAGGCCACACACAATAGAGGATTATATGCTGAAGGTGTTATTTGATAACATTGTGGGGTCAATTGAGAGAAAGAGATGTTGCTGTGGACAAATTATAATTAGTTATAATTTGTGGTCTAAGTTGTAATTGTCAGAATTTGATGTTTCCAATTACAATTAGGGAATTCTAATAGGATTAGAATTCTCAGTTTTAGTAGGGTTTTAGTTATATATGTATGATATAACCGAAAACCCTAGCTAATGTTGAGTCACACGAAATCCAGCCAAAAATAGCTTAACAACACACGATTCTCTCTCCTTTGATCTGTCTTTCTCATTTTTCTTCTTGAATGAAAAACCCTAGCCACCATTAATTTTTTCTAGCACAAAAATTTTGGTGCTTGAGTATACCTCTGTGTGGATTACTGTTAGAGAGAATCACACACGGTGATTATAGTGGTTTGATGTTCAACTCACGTGGATGTTGATCACGAGGATTGCTGAATCGCACCTCAACTTGAAAAAGAAATTTTTGTTCTTTGAACGATCACGCAAAGTTAAAAGTTGTTACCTTTACCCTCATTATGTCTTGTTTTCCACACATAGATGGGTCCTGGGATGGTATCTTTTTTTATTTTCTACTGTACCGTATAGGATACGAGCCTGAGATACCCAACAGTGGTATCAGAGCCAAGCTATGTGTGGTCTACAGACATTGTTTCGGCATGAAAAACTGTTTTCGTGTTTGTCTTTGTTTGCTGTGAAAATCGTTTTCACTCGAGTCGAAATCGTTTCGATCTTTATGAGTTGGGTCTGTAGCACAATATGATTGTGTTATAGTCACAGAGTATTTTGAAAAGATGCTTTCTTTGGTGCTGAAAAATTTTTGTAGAAAAACGTTTTCTTGCAACATGGATGTTGCCCTCCGTTTCATCTTAATTTTCCGTTTTGATTTTGTTTCAAGTAACAAATTGGTTGTTGTTTATAGCTTCAAAATAGAAAATACAGCTGAAAATTGTTCTCACTGAAAATTTGCAGAAGAAGAAAGCACCAGAAATTGTTTCTGGAATTTTTTAAAAATCGCCGGCATTGTTGTAGAACATAGGCGGCGCTGGCCTCCAAGCCGGCGCCGGTTCCATTCTATTCGCGATGTCCGAAAATTATTTTTGGAAGGAAAAATTTTTTGGAAACCAGAACAGA
Organism: Voacanga thouarsii; assembly: GCA_026120185.1. Classification (NCBI taxonomy): domain Eukaryota; kingdom Viridiplantae; phylum Streptophyta; class Magnoliopsida; order Gentianales; family Apocynaceae; genus Voacanga; species Voacanga thouarsii. The sequence goes on from JANUWF010003207.1 coordinate 6,752, forward strand.
GACGGCGCCGGCTCTGGCTTCCGAATCGGTGCCGATCTGCTCTGTTTGCGACTTTCAGCTATTTTTTTAAAAAAAATTCCGTAACAGGATTTTGAAAGGGAAAAACCTCATTTGATGAGACACGGGACCCGAAAGCATTTTCTCAAAATTAGTTTTGAGACAATTAATTTTGTTCTTCAAAATAATGATTTTGAAAATCTAAAATTGATGTATTCTCTAAAATTGTGATTTTAGAATTTCTTTTATTTTTCCAAAATAGTGATTTTGGAATAATAAAAGTATATGTTTATTTTGTTTAAGCATAGTCAATAGCATGGTGGATGGTTATGGACTAAAACCAATTATATCTGTTCATGCATTTTACAGTTTTGGTTTTTATGAAATAGGTCCTGCGTGTCCTGCATTCTCTAGAATTCTTGTGTAATTCTCTTCTCATCTAACTCCCCTCGAATGTACCTCGAGTTTTTCTCTCTTTAGGAAATTATGTAATTAGTTTACATAGGTTAGATAGGAGTAGAATTATTTTATTCTGTAAATGGCAACCAAAACAAGGCGAGGAGGTAAGACCTTCTACTTAAATCATGCATGAACACATAGGGTTAACTATATTAATTTCTTTTATTGCTCAAAGAAATTAATTTAGGGTAAAGTCCATAACCATACCACGTAATCGCTTTATTACCATGATTATCAATTATGTGATTATTGATTATTATGCATGTCATTCAACGAAATCACTAAAAGGAACAAATCCCTTAATTAATATTAAACCTAATTCCTTCCATTAATATAGTAAGAACGAGAGTCCTTTTTTGAGATCAAGTTGTTGGGCAAACCCAAGCCTACTTGACATTAGGCATGTTCAAGCTATGGAATTAAATTCCTGATTAATGGGCCGGGTTTAACTAAATTCTTTATCCCGATTGGGCAAACTCAAGCATAAAGAAATTTAGAGGAAAAGTTGGGGTAGCCCAAAAGGCTTTCAGATTAAAAGATGTTAATCACCTAATGATCCGGTAGTTACATATGATGTAATTGGTATTGGATATCTACCAATGAACTCAAGGGTGGCTTGTTGGGCAAACCCAATGTTATTCTTGAGGAATTTGGATACCGGTCCACTAGGAAAGCTTCCAATGAGCTATCCCGAATTAGTAGTGGGGGCTATTGGTTTGAGTAAAATAGTGGAGTAAAAATGCGTTTAAGTAAAGTCCTAATTATTTGCATATCATGTGTATATACAAGTAGCTAATGCTCTCTATCTTTACATCTAGGTCACTTGCATCATGTCAACGAACTTGAACTTACGTAGCATCTTGGAAACCAACAAGTTAACCAAATCGAACTATCTCGATTGGTATAGAAATTTGAGAATCGTTCTCAAATCGAAAAAGTTGCTATACGTGCTAGATGCTCCTATTCCACCACCACCAGCCCAAAATGCTCATGCTGATGAGCATGCTATCCATAAAAGGCACAAGGAGGATAGTGATACAGCATCATGTATTATGCTGGCATCCATGACTCCTAAGTTGTAAAAACAGCACGAGCATATGGATACTCAATCGATCATTTTACACCTTTGAGAGCTGTTTGATGCCCAAGCCAGAACTGAGAGATATGAGATCTCGAAGCAACTATTTCGTTGTAAAATGGAAGAGGGTTCTTCGGTGGCCACTCATGGGCTGAAGATCCTGGGCTTGATTGGGAAGCTTGGATCTCTTGGGTTTACAATGGACTATGACTTAAGTGTTGACTTAATTCTACAATCTTTGCCTAATAGTTTTTCACAATTTGTGATTAACTATCACATGAACAAGATTGAGTCCACCATTCTTGAGTTGATCAATCTCCTCAAAACTGTGGAATCCTCCATGAAAAAGGATTCCAATGCAGTTTTAATGGTAGAATCTTTCTCTTCTAAGAAGAAAGTTCAAAAGAAGAAGAAGAAGGCTCCCATGAAGCCCAAATGTGGTGTGAACAAGAAGGACGCAGCAACCAAGGGGCCATGCCATCATTGTGGGAAGATGGGCCATTGGAGGCACAACTGCAAAGCCTACTTTGAGACCATCAAGGACAAGAAGTAGAAGGAAAAGCTTACAAGCACTTCTACTTCTTCTCCATGTATGTTTATGATTGAGATAAATACTGCCTTTAGAAATAAGATATGGGTATTAGATACCAGATGTGGATCTCATTTGTGTAATAACTTGCAGGGACTAAAGAGCAGTAGAAGGCTAGAGAAAGGTGACGTGGACCTACGTACTGCAAATGGGGCAAAGGTTGCTACACTTGCTGTGGGGACATACGAGCTGAACCTGCCTTCGGGATTAATTCTAGAATTGCAAAACAGTTATTTTGTACCAGTTTTAATGAAAAACATTATCTCAGTTGCGCGTTTAGACTTATGTGGATTTCATATTTAAGAATAAATGTTGTTCTTTTTCTTTGAATGATATTCACTATGGTTCAGCAACTTTGGTTAATGGTTTATATGTTCTAGACTTAGATAATCCAAATCTCAATGTAAACAATAAGAAACCTAAAATAGATAACTCTAACACCTCTTACTTATGGCATTTTTGTTTGGGCCATGTAAACAAAAATCGTATTTCTAAGTTACACAAACTTGGTGACTTAGGGTCATTTGATTATGAATCATATGGCACATGCGAGTCTTGTTTACTAGGCAAAATGACTAAAACTCCTTTTCTAGGAAAAGGAGAATGGGCCAAAGAGTTATTAGAACTCATACATTCTGATGTATGTGGCCTAATATCAATACAAGTAAGAGGAGGTTATAACTATTTCGTAATATTTATCGATGATTTCTGACGATCCGGGTATTTGTATTTAATGAAATATAAATCTGAGGCCTTTGAAAGGTTCAAAGACTTCAAGAATGAAATAGAGAAATAACTTGGCAAAAGTATTAAGACTCTAAGATCTGATCGAGGAGGAGAATATTTGAGTCAAGAGTTTTTGAGTTATCTTAGAGATAATGGGATATTATCTCGATAGACTCTACCACATACACCTCAACATAATGGTGTATTTGAGAGAAGGAATCGAACCCTTCTAGACATGGTACGGATCATGATGGCTTCTGCAGACCTACCAAAATCATTTTGGGGGTATGCACTAGAGACTTCTATTTATATACTAAACAGAGTTCCGACAAAATCAGTTGATACTACCCCATTTGAGATGTTTTTTGGTAAAGGACCAAAGTTAGCTCACTTGCGAGTATGGGGTTGTCCTGCCTTTGTTAAAAGGCCACAGTCAGACAAACTTGATAGTAAGTCTGATAAGTGTTTGTTTGTGGGATATCCAAAAGAATCTTTTGGATATTACTTCTATTAATCCTTCGAAAACAAATTGTTTGTTTCGAAACATGCCATCTTCTTAGAGAAGGAACACATGCTCAAAGGGGACAGTGGGAGTAAGATTGAACTTAGTGAAGTTCATGAAGACCAAACAAACGAGGATCAACCGTCTAACCCCACATATATTGAGAGAATAGATGAACCTTCTAATACATAAGAACCTCATAGATCTAGTAGGATACGTATGGCACCTGAGATATATGGATTTCTCATTAGTGACCATAACGACGTATTGCTCATAGATGAAGATGAGCCTACTACCTACAAGGATGTTCTAAATAGTTCAGAATCTGACAAATGGCTTGAGGCCATGAAATCAGAGATGGATTTCTTGTACTACAACCAAGTATGAACTTTGATTGATTCACCCAAAGGAATTAAACCTATTAGGTGTAAGTGGGTTTTCAAGAAGAAAACGGACATGAATGGTAACTTAGTTACCTATAAAGCACGACTAGTGGCAAAGGGTTATCGTCAACAACATAGTATTGACTATGATGAAACCTTCTTGCTAGTAGCCATGTTGAAATCCATCAGGATACTCCTAGCCATTGATGCTCATTATAATTATGAAATTTGGCAAATGGATGTGAAAATAGTTTTCCTAAATGGAAATCTGACTGAGAAAGTGTATATGACACAACCTGAGGGTTTCACATCCAGTGATGGCACAAATGTGTGTAAGCTGCAAAGGTCTATTTATGGACTTAAGCAAGCTTCTAGGAGCTAGAAGATCCGTTTTGATGAAACAATCAAAGAGTTTGGTTTCATTCAAAATATGGATGAGCCTTGTGTATACAAGAAGGTTAGTGGGAGTGCAATCGTTTTCTTACTGCTTTATGTAGATGACATATTGCTAATAGAAAATGATATACCTGTCTTGGAAACGATTAAAGTTTGGTTGTCCAAACAATTCTCCATGAAAGACCTTAGTGAAGTAACCTATGTTATTAGAATAATGATCTATAGAGATAGATCCAAAAGGTTGCTTGGTCTTTCAGAGTCTACATACATAGATAAAGTGATAAAGATGTTTAGCATGGATCAATCCAAAAAGGGATTCTTGCCCATGTCACATGGTGTAAGCCTTTCAAAGTCGATGTCTCCCAAGACATAAGCTGAAAGGGATCAAATGAGTAAGATTCCATATGCCTCGGTAGTTGGATCTATCATGTATGCTATGATATGTACTAGGCCCGATGTATCTTATGCTCTCAGTTTGACGAGCAAATACTAATCCGACCCTGGTGATGGTCATTGGGCGGCTGTAAAGAACATCCTTAAGTGCTTACGAAGGACTAAGGATATGTTCTTAGTATATGGAAAAGGTGATTTGAAAATAAACAGGTATACTGATGCCAGTTTTCAATCTAATAAAGATTATTTCAAATCACAATCTGGCTACGTGTTTACGTTGTGCGGAGGGGCAATAAGTTGGAAAAGTTCCAATGAAGAGACTATTGCCGACTCTATGACAGAAGCTGAGTACATAGCTGCTTCTGAAGTAGCTAAGGAGGCTGTTTAGATCAAGAAGTTCGTGACGGAACTGGGTGTGGTTCCTAGTGTTGTTGGTCCAATAACTTTGTATTGTGACAACAATGGAGCCATTGCACAAGCAAAGGGACCGCGGTCTCACCAACGATCCAAACACATACTACGACGCTATCATCTGATCCGGGAGATCATAGATAGAAATGATGTAAAGATAGAGAGAGTTCCCACAGATGAGAACATAGCTGACCCGCTTACGAAAGCACTATCCCAAAAGAAACATGATTATCATGTTGAGTCATTCAGTATTAGATACATGAATGACTGGCTCTAGTGCAAGTGAGAGTTTGTTAGTGTTGTGCCATAAAGGCAATCACTTGAACATTATATATGACACATTTTATTTTAATAAAAGGCATTATTTATCTTACAGTTTCTTTTGTTTACTTTAAGTAATATAATTGTTCGATAAAGCCCCTAGTACAACACTGTGTTAAGGAAATTATGATAGAGATCATAATATGATATTCATACTACACTGGATGGTGTTAGTACTTAAATAGTCCCTAGTCATAGTATTAACAAGACATGACATCATTAATACATTAAGACTAGCATGTGTTAGACTTCCTGATTTGATCAGGCGGTGGTTCTCATAACCGTGAGTATTGAGATACTCAAAGTTAACACATGGATACTTGTTAATGGAACAAGTTCATTGGATGACCTAACTTTGAGATAATCATATGGATAACTATTTAGTGCCAGTGATATAATCTCAATATAGTAAATGTACAAGTATCTTTAGACTTGAGATCTCCAAGGTACTTTGTTTGTTGAGCTTTGTACTTTGATTCCAATCTCTGGAGCTAGATCGAGGGCCGCCTATGGGATGGATATTGGGTAGATTATGAGGTAAACAAAAGTAGTTGAGAGGGTCAATAAAGAATTCATCACTCCTAATAGTAAGGGTAAATATCTCATGGCCACTTGTAGGAATTACTACTCGAAAGTCCTTGGCCAACACGATTGTGTATTGGAAACAGTTCCTATCGATACACTTCTAGAGTAGTGGGTTCCTGGTACAAGTACTATTGTATTCGGGCCAGAATTAATTCTGGAGGCAGTTGGCACTAATTCCATACTCCAAACCGAATGAGATATTGTATGGTGAAAGGAGTTAATTGCACTGAAGTTTGTTATTGAAGGGTTCATGTCATGCCCCTTGACTTCCTGGACTATTAGGTGGTCATGATGTGTTGCTAGATACCGCTCATGATCTGGGAATATGGGTTTATTAATTGACGAATTAATAAACCAATCCTGATTAGAATTAATAGGATTAATTCTAATTAATTATGGATTATTAATCTCAAAGACGTTTGGATTAATTCATGTTCGCTACCAATTGACTGAAAAACCTAATAGGCCACACACAATAGAAGATTATATGCTGAAGGTGTTATTTGATAACATTGTGGGGTCAATTGAGAGAAAGAGATGTTGTTGTGGACAAATTATAATTAGTTATAATTTGTGGTCTAAGTTGTAATTGTGAGAATTTGATGTTTCCAATTACAATTAGGGAATTCTAATAGGATTAGAATTCTCAGTTTTAGCAGGGTTTTAGTTATATATGTATGATATAACCGAAAACCCTAGCTGATGTTGAGTCACACGAAATCCAGCCAAAAATAGCTGAACAACATACAATTCTCTCATTTGTTCTCTCTTTCTCGTTTTTCTTCTAAAAGAAAAACCCTAGCCACCATTAATTTTTTCTAGCCCAGAAATTTTGGTGCTTGAGTATACCTCTGTGTAAATTACTATTAGAGATAATCACACACTGTGATTATGGCGGTTTGACGTTCAACTCACGTGGAGATTGATCACGAGGATTGCTGGATCGCGCCTAAACTTGAAGAAGAAATTTTTGTTCTTCGGACGATTACGCAAAGGTAAAAGTTTTACCTTTACCCTCATTATGTCTTGTTTTCCACACATAGATGGGTCCTGGGATAGTGTCTCATTTTATTTTCTGCTGCACCGTATAGGATACGAGCCTGATATACCCAACATTTCCAATATCCAGATACCACCTCCAGTTTAGCCTATAGAATCCCTGTTCACATCTACAATTTTTGCTGTCACTTTTCTAGACCACCTACCCCGGGAAAAATTACCTTCCACTTATCCACTTCCCCTTGTCGGTTCTTACTCTAGTCGCCAGCCTAAAGGTCTGAAGGACTGGACCTAATGGTCTAGACCAGCGGACGAAAGAAGACAAGCATTTCTGGGGTGTCGTCTTCCCCCACACCCCAGACATCTTTAGCCCCCCCCCCCTCCAAGACAGGGTCCTCAAATTGGATATGCCAAACACTTACTCCTCATTTGTACCCCAACCTGAGACTGTGATGACTTCTTACCCCAATCCTCCTTTATCAACTACACCTATCGACCAAGTCCCACATCTGCTATCCACAGAACCCAATCAACCATCGTGCTTGTTGGCCCCGGATGTTGGGAGCATGCCCCCTCCTACTACTCATGTGCGCTCTGCGCATACTGTCCCAAATGCAGTCGACACTAACAACTATCAGCAAGCCACACAGACCAATCCTAATTTAGTGCATACAAACAACCTAATTCACTCTTGGGCTAATGCTGTTAAAGGGAACCGTGATATATGCAATGGAATGCGGTTAAGGCACTTTCCTAACTCCGGCGACTAATCAACATTGATGTTCTAGACTTCAAGGATGTTGAGGTGAAGTTAGGAAACTGTCTAATTGGGATGTTCACTGGAAGGTTCTCGAGTATGAAAGATGTACTGGAACTTACAAAGCAGTTGGGTGTTCAGACTAAGGTTCGCACATATGCCTCGGGTTGGATTATATTTTGGTTCAATACTGATGCTGATAGATAGTTAGTTCTCCATGAGAGCCCTTATGTAGTGTTTGGTAGGTCGTTAATGCTCAAGATAATGCAATCTGAATTTGATTTCTCTTTGGATGAGGTCAGTATAATGCCCATATGGATAACATTCCCAGCACTACCTCTAGGTTACTGGAATAAGACAGTACTGAGTAAAATAGCATATGCTATTGGCATCCTTATTATGTCTGATATGCTCACTGCTAGGCTGGATCATTTGTCATATGCTAGAGTCCTAGTGGAGGTTGATGTTTCTAAACCACTAGTGAAGGTGGTTCCGCTCCGTCTACCATCTAGAAAAATAAAACAGTAGGCTATGCGGTTTGAGCATGAACCTACATTCTGTAACCACTGCTGTAAGTTTGGACATTATATGGAGGCTTGCATGGGGGATAAAATGAAAAAGGAAGAACAGTTGCTAAACTCCAAAGGTAATACAACCAATAACCGGGAAATGGACAGGCCACTTAAAAGGACAAGAACCCGGTCTGCTCTGGCTGGACAAGACCTTATCATGCGTTCGTCTACACCAAGAAGGACAAGCTCTAAAAACATTGATAAAAGAAAGGCTCCTATACAGTACGTTGGACAGGAATGAATTGAGAACAGAATGTATGCTGCTTCAACCAGTGCACAGGGACTGGTCCAAGCGGCTGCAAAGGACAAGCTCGTGCAAGCTGGGGTTTCTGCGCATACTGTCCCCATGGACAAGCCGGAGTATGCTGGAGTTGATGTGCAGGCTACTATGTATTTGTCTGTTGGGCATGATAATCAGATTAAGGAGAGATGGGGGTGCTCAAGGGTTAGACGGTTGGGACGAGTACAATACTGCACAACTTCACAAAGGCATGTTCAATTTCGAAAGAGAACAATGGCGACCTCCACTGGGAATGACCAAAGCTTAGAGAAAATCCCTAAGTTGGTCCTGAATGCTGGAAAGGTAACAAAACATGCCACGAGGTTTATACGATTGTATGGAAAAAATATGCTAATCGTAGTGTTGACTTGATTGGTGCCCAAACGGGCACTAGTTAGTCCCCAATGAGAGTTGCATGCTGGAATATTCGAGGGTTCAACATGACCCTCAAATATCACAGGGTTTTGGAGTTTATCCCTAAAATTGTGTTGATGTTATTGGATTACTGGAGATAAAATTGAATGTGGATGGACTTGGGAATATCATGCTTAACAAGTTCACTAATTGGCCGTTCATACATAATTTGGTTGAGACGGAGAGGGGCAGGGTGGTCATCCTGTGGAATGCTGCTAGGGTGGATGTTCAGTTATTTCACTCTTCGCCTCAGGATATTACTGTTCGTATCACCTGTAAGGTTACACATGTTTCTTATTATTTTAGTTTTCTCTATGCTTACAACTCTGTTGTGGCATGAAGGGCATTGTGGGAAGCTATTGAGTACCTATCTACTACTCTATCTGAACCATGGATCCTTATAGGGGATTTTAATGCTTATCTACATATTGATGACAAGATTGGGGGTATCCCACCTTCAACTTATGAAGTAAAGGACTTTGCAGCAATTTGCACTAATACGGGCTTCGAAGACCTTCCTTACGTTAGGCAGCGATTTAATTGGACAAATTCTAGGGTGTGGTCTAAATTGGATAAGGTGATGGGTAATGATGTATGGTTCCAATACAACGTCCAGGCGTCTGTTGAATTATTCCCCATTGGTTATCTGCCTGATCACTGTCCCTGCCTTTGGTCACTAGTTGACAATCGTGGTGATTCTCTTCGTCCATTCAGGTTTCTTAATTTCTAGGCTGACCATGTCTTATTTCAGGTTTTGGTTAAAGGTGTGTGTGTCCGTCCCTACTGGGGACACCACCAATTTACTCTTTGTTGTCGGTTGAAAGACTTTAAGAGGGACCTACGGAGATTACACAGATCAGAATTCTCATAATTATCTTGACGTGTTGAAAAGGTGAACAAGGATGTACTTACTGTCCAACGGCAATTAATTGATAACCCTCATGACCTAGATCTTATCTCTAAGTTCAAAGAGCACAAACTGTCTACTTGGCGTCTTGCAGATGCAGAATTGAAGTTCTACCGGAAACTTGTAAAAGGGAAGTATATGGCTCATGCTGACAAGAATACTCGCTACTTCTTTAACATTGTCACATGAAACAAAAAAAAAAAAAAAGGAGCTTCATTTCTTCTATTCTCAAGGAGGATAGTTCTATAACTGACAGTCCAATGGCTCTTACTAATGAATTTGTTGAATACTATCATAATCTTCTGGGGATGAGAGTTGACTTCTAGAGCATCAACGTGGACTATGTTCATGCTGGACAAATGGTCCCTCATAACCTGAAGGATAACTTTGTTAGGCCTGTCTCTGATCAAGATATTAAACTGGCTCTGTAGGACATAGGTGATTGCAAGGCACCGGGCTCGGATGGGTACTCTGTGTTATTTTTTAAGAAGGCTTGGGGTACGGTTGCAAGGACCCTATGTGATGTGATTAAGGAATTCTTCTCATCAGGCAGAATCCTCAATCAGATCAACCATTCTGTGATCACTCTTGTTCCTAAGTCTGCACATGCAGAAAGAGTGGGGGACTTTAAACCAATTTCTTGTTGTAACGTTGTGTACAAGATTATCTCAAAAATTTTGGCAAACAGACTCAAAATTGTTCTACCTCATCTTATGGACATCTCGCAGACGGCTTTCATTAAGGATAAACTCATGGCTGACAACATCCTACTTGTTTAGGAGCTTCTATGTACATATGGAAGGACAAGAGTTTCCCCCCACTGTATGGTCAAGGTGGACCTTAGGAAGGTATATGACTCAGTAAACTGGGTTTTCTTACTGGTATTACTTATTGAATTGGGTTTACCACAGCTCCTCGTGGACTGGATTCAGCAGTGTGTCACCTCTACCTCTTTCTCTATTGCTATTAATGGGACGTGCAGAAGTTCATTAAGGGTAAGAAAGGTCTTCAACATGGTGATCTTATCTCTCCACTCCTGTTTGTTATATACTTGGAATATTTCTCTCGAATGGTCAAAGTGCGTACACTTTATACTTTGTTCCACTATCATCCTAAGTGTGAGGGCTTAAGGATTACCCACCTTTCTTTTGCAGATGATCTTAAACTATTTGCTAGGGGGATTGTCCCTCTATTCGCATCCTCTTGGAATGCCTGGATGACTTCAATAGGAGCTCGAGCCTTCAAATCAATAAGGAAAAGTTTAATATCCTTATGGCTGGTATTTGTAGCACTGATCAGGAGGGTCTTCTGGCCGATATAGGTATACCAATTGGGGAAATTCCTTTTTGTTACCTCGGCCTACCTATCATGCATGGTAAAATCCGGCTATCTCTCTATAGACCTTTGCTGGACAGAATTGGCTTCTATATTGGCCGTTGGCATGCGTGTTCACTGTCTTATGCTGGCCGCCTACTACTGATCCAAACTGTCCTTGAGGGAGTTGGATGTTTCTGGTTGTCCATTCTCCCCACTCCGGCTGAAGTGATACCTCAGTTGGATAGGCTAGCTCGTGATTTCCTATGGGACTCAAAAAAGGCATTAGTTTCCTAGAAGAATATTTGCCTACCCAAGCATGCGGGTGGACTTGGTTTGCATCATCTACAGACTTGGAATGGGCACATTTAACCGGAATTATCTGGGACATACAATCTGAGAAACAATCCTTGTGGGTCCAATGGTTAGACCACTACTACATAAAGGGCAGATCTATTTGGGAGATTGAACACCACAAGGAGCATTCTCCACTATTTTGTAAAGTCCTAGCAATTCGAGACTTAATAATTGACCGGGAAAATGGTTCCCTCTCTGCTTATGTTCTTCTCCATACATGGGCTACATCTAGCACATCCTTCACCTCTTTGGCTTATGACTACCTTCAGTTGCCTTCCTCGAAGGTTTTCTGGGCAAAAACTTTTTGGAAGTAGGGGCTTACGCCCAAACACTCATTCATGGTCTGGCTGTGTGCTAGGGGGTGTTTGAAGACAAAAGATGCACTTGTGTTCCGCTTGGATGATTTATCTTGTCCGCTCTGTAATGTACATATGGAGACGACAACCCATTTATTTTTCAAATGCTCTGTTTTTTCATCTATTTGGAGGGAAATTCGATTGTGACTGGGCTTACCACAAGTAATGGAAACGACTGGCTCTTGTCTTAGGTGGTGCAATCGTGCGAACCGTGGCTCTTCCTGGATTGTAAAGGCTAAGGCTACTACTATGGCTGCCATGTTCTATTACATATGGACTGCACGTAACAAAGCGTTATTTGAGGGGATTGTTTGCCAACCGTTGGATATTTCGAAAAGATCAAATCACTTGTGTACACTATTAGTTTTACTTTGTACCCTAATGTTCTGACTAGTTTGGAGGATGGTCTTCATCTCTGCTAGTTAATAGTCCTCTTGACTATAAACTAGTAAACATTCATGTAAATGCTTTTTGATCAATATTAATCCTTTTACATTGCAATAAAAAGAAAAAAGAAAGATGTATCTTGTGGTAAACCTCACTTCATCCAAGCCATCAGCATAATTAGAATCTACATAACCTATAACTCCTCATTGGACAGAGGAATTTACACCATATGTCAAACACAGTTTCATATTACATTTGGGATACCATAAGATCCATTTGATTGCTTGCCAGCGCCCTTTTCCTAGATCGGCCAAGTAGCAACTAACAATACTAACTACACAAGTTATATTTATAGTGTTGGATCGATCAATTAATGGATATAATTATTGACTCCAGTAATTTTGATTAGACTAAGAGTGAAGTTACATTCTTTTAGTGGAGTAGAACGTAATTAATAAATTATTTTTGTTGACAAAATAATTTATTGGAGCTTAGTTTAATTGTATCCGGTCAGGTCCCTTCAATGGCTCCTAATAATGGGACAATAATAAATTATAATTTATTAATGAAAATTGCAGAAAAATAAAAATCATATTGTAGATAGAATAGGATAAGTGAGAATAGTTGTATCCAACTATACTTTTCCTATTCTATCATGATTTGTATTTTAAGATAGAGTCAAATATACATATTAGTTTATGACTCTATTTTCAATATACGTGAGAAACATCATTGTTGTTCTCTGAGTTTTTTCTCTCGGTTTTGTGTGAGTCCACCCTCAACAAAGAGAGAAAGAAAATACGATCAGCTGTTTTCTGGTCCAGGGAGATTACATTGAAGAAGACTTGGGGGTCTAAAGTATTACCAGAAGACCAAAAACTTCAAGAACCGTATTGGTGAAGGCGATATCTACAAAGGTATGGTTCGTTTCATGTATTCTAGAGATTTAATCTGGTTGACATATAAGCATGTCGATCCTATTCACTAACAATTGGTATCAGATCTAGGTTTTGATATGTGTTTATGTGTTAAGATTAAAACTTTTATGCATATATTTAGTTGAGCGATGTAGGAATAATGCATTTATGTTCATGGTGAATGATTTGATTAATTCTATTCAAAACAATTTTATGGCCATAGTTTTTTATTCGGTGAATATGTATAAGTATTATCGAGTCTTGTAACAAAAGGGGTGGATTACGTCCCCATGTTTCCCTTTTGATTTTTCTTTTGATTTATTTTATTTTTATGTTAAAAAAAAGAAAATGAATGTGATTAAAAGATATTTTTATGTTAAAAGATATTTATTTTATTTTTATTTCAAATATATTTTGATTTTTATCCAATTAAAAATCTTGGTCAAATTCAAGAATACAACAATTTTGACCACTTGATGACAAATTATTTAGACCAAAAAAACCAAGACTTATAAATCAATTTTGACCAATTGAAACCCCTTAAATCACAACATCTGAATTTTAGTGGAATCCAACATACTTGCCATAGCCATGGGATTAAATATACCCTAGTATAAAAGCCTAACTTCCTGCCATTTTTGCACTTCAATTCGGCAGCCTCACCCCGTTATATTTCCCATTTTCTTTCTTCATTTCCAAGAGGAAAACACTCCACTCACCCTGCTAGGCTGGCCAACCAGCGTGCTTCCATGAGGGAATTACTTCCTCTTGTGTTCTTTTCTTGACCAAATGCAACAGACTATTTTCTCTTAATCTGTTCCTCTTTCTTTCACAAGAAAACAGCCACCTTTTCCCAATTGTTCAAGGCTATTGGTAGCCTGCCAAGAGGATAACATGTTCCTCTTGACTTCTTCTTGTAAGCAAACAAACCATCTCCATTTCACTTCCTTTTTTTTTTTTTCCTTTCTTTTGGGTCCTTCAAAGTCAGTAGAAAAACTAGTATTTTTGGTGTGTCAAAGAGGCTTTCATCACTGTTTTCAAGTGGTTTGACAAAAATCTTGAAGAGATAATGCAAACAAACTTCATTCTCCTCCCTTTCCCTTGCAACCAAAATATTATGCTTGCTGGCCAGTCAAGGAATTTTTTATTGCGATGTCATTTTCATGTTTTGTGATGATGAAGGAATTGTATTTTTATGTTATGGGAAAATAAATTGTTTTCCTTAGGTAATTAATGCTATCTTTTAGCCCCTATTTTACCCCTTTGAATAGAGTTTTGATTATGAAGTGAAAAGTGTCTTTGCATGAGAATTTGACTACAAATGTGATGGGATTTGACTTAATTAGATTTTATGATATGCCTAGGATGTCTATGAATATTTTATGCTAGTATCGATGTTTGAAACTGAATTATGTGATTTTGAGTAACGAAACTTTAAAATAGCCACTTTTTAGAAATAAAACAGCAAGGGAGATTTTTAAATCAAGTAAATATATTTGATTACATTATTTTCTTGTTGTACTAAATGTTGATCATGTGAATTCTTGAAACTTATATATATTGAATTATAACCTGAATTGTGATTATTTTTTTAGTCTGATAATTAGGGTTTACTCGGTGATTCAGATTTTATTTGACCATTTGTGTAAATTGAGGTGTTCTATACTTAGTGAATTTGTTGGTTGTCTTAGAAGGCTATTAAATGTTGTGATATAATATTTTTACCTCTAATGTTAAGGGTGGTAGAATTATTTGTGGCCTAAGTAACACCTTAATTGCCTAGGGTTTTAGTTAGAATTTTATTTTGGGCATACAAATAGGAAATTAATCCCTATTTGTTACCTATGGTAGACGTGGTGGACTTAGACGAATAAGGAGGAGCAATGGCTTAAATTATGTCAAAAGCAATTTGTTAGCTTGGACCAAGATAAATCTTTACATCCTAAGCATCTTTTTGAAACACATATTATGAAATGCAAAACTCACACAAAAATACCTTGTTTGGAATATGCAGAACATGCATTGAAATGCATATATATTGTATGCATAATACTATGAACTATTTTATGATTCCGACATATAAATTTTGATTTAAACTATGAGTATGCCATTTTAAGAAAAAACTTATGCATGAAAAATAATGCCCATTGAAATTATTGTTTCAATTATGATATCACGATTTGTTCATGAAAAAATATTGTGGCAAAATATCTCACAATCTTTATGATTATAGAATGGATCTGTGCATCAAATATGTTCATCATATGTATGCATTACATGCATGTAAAATCTTGTGAAAACCATGGCATAGGATTTATTCACAATGCCTCCAAGTATTAGTATGCCAAATTTTGGTTGATTACTTGTTATGAATTGAATAATTTTAGAACAGATATAGGGATATTTGTTTTGGAAAAATTAGGGAAAAATAATTATGGTTTTTATTTTGGTTGGGTTTAGACTTAGGAAAAATACACTTCAAAAGATTAGAAAAATTTTAGGAAACAAATTTGATTATTCCATATCGGAATAATGAAATCCTTAACTATTAAATTAATGATATTGATATCTCAATGGGTGTGGCTATAGGACTAACTTTAGTTACATCGTGAGAGAATTCCGATATATTAGCCATCTCTAGAATGTTTGTTTTTTTTTACCAAGTGGGGCGCCAGTTCTGGTACCTAAGCGCAGTCAATAACCAAGCTAAAATTTGTTATACAAAATTGAGTTACGAGATTACATCTGAAATGTTTGACATGTTTCATCAAGGACTTGTGATTACGCATACATGACTCTCGCAAGCTTCCATTCATGAATTACATTGTCTCCTAGCATAGTTGGTTATTCTCAGTGAGGTAAACCTTCCAGTAGCCGGTAGAGCAATTTGTTCCTCTTTGAATTTATTTTAAGCTTGGAAAGCATTTGTGCATTAAAATCCCCACTATTAGTTTCTTGAATTTGCTATCCTTGAGAAATCATTTCCTTTAATGACTTGATTATTGTCAAATTTTAATCTCTTAAGATTGTGGTTGCATGATCTTGTTTAGAACTCCTTGATTTCAATTGCTGCCTACCAAGTGCTTCACAAATTGCTTCAAAGAATCCGTCTTTCTTATTTCTTAGAGTTTAGTTGACTTTATCAAGAAAAGCTAAATCCTTTGAATTGGGAAGAACTTCAATGAGCAAATTTGAGAGTTTGAAAAATAGGCAAGAAAGTGAGTTCATTGTTAGTAAAATCCAAAGAAGATAGTGTATACATGAGAGGTTGAGAGACATTATATAGTGCTAAATGCATGAGGGAGTGAAGTGATGAACTTTTCTTGTGTGTTTTCTACTCAAAATTCTCTTTAAAAAAATAGCTCATTAGAGTTCATATGATTCATCTTCGATGAGTACTTAAAGTGGAAGAAATGATTTTTATGAAATGTCTTCGTCAAGTAAACCTACCTTACGCACTGCCTCCACCAGAAATTGCAGCAATCACCTTATTTTTCCTTCCTCTCCTGCACAAATCGCATCTTCAATCTGGCCAAAATCTTTTGGCTACCATTTCCGTTCAGCATACACGAACCAACTGCTTAGGCACACACAGCAATAGCAGGCTTCGGCTGCCTCTTTCAAGCCAACGCAACCGAAGGAATAGAAGAGAAACCCTCACATCACACTTGACCATCTTCTGGTCACAAACTTACAACAGAGAAAAAAATAATCAGCACGATCTTCTCACCCTTCGCCTACTAAAACCAAGGTTTTGCTCCTCTTAATTCCAGCAACACCAAGAACAAATCCTTATTCTCTTTTTGCTTTTCCAATGAGCTGAAAATCTACCCTTTCCTTGCACCAAAGTTGAAATCATTCAGCACTTATCCCTCAATCTTTTGTCATCCATAGCCGAAACATATCACCTACTTTCGAATTTGAAATTACTCCTCAATCATCTCATCAAAATCAAACATTTTCTTTTGCTAGCCCATCAAGCACCAAAGATCTGCTCATCCTTTCCCTTCAAACAATCAAAGCACCATAGGGATATTAGATCTTCCTCTCATTGCACTCTTGTTTTCAGAAAGGAGTTTATTAAATCACCACCACTACTTCTCGGCTTCAAGGCTAGTATTGCAGCACCGATTTCCCTCAGAGTAGTAAAGCTGGATCTAGGAATAAAGAGAAGTTCATGAGAGAGAAGAGGTAGAGAGAGAAGCTCTCAACTCCCATTGAGTCCTCTTCCCGTTTCTCTATTTTCTTGCTTCCAATGGGCGATTCTCCTGCTGATTCTTCTGTTGATCCTCCGAATTCCTCTTGGTTCTACTAAACTAGGGTTACATTTTGCTGTTGGGTCCTGCAAGAGCCTTTTACTTGTGTGCAGTTATCCGTTGTTTCTGCTCATCTTTGTTTCTATTATTTCCGGTCATATCGTCAACCTTGTTAGTGTGTGCTCCCAGTGAAGTATCTGTTACTCTATTTAGTAGTTAGATGTGTGGTGCTTCTGAACCTGTTCTTTATCCAGTGTTTACCTGTCATTCTAGTTAGGTTCTTCTTCCTGTTCAATCCTATATTCCAGCCATCCGGTATGTTTGATCTGCATTAACCACCTGTATCTTGCTAACATTAGTTTATCTCCCTTTATTAACACTCTCCCGGCTAATAGGTTCGACTTTCAATCCAAGATCCTGATACCATCTATTCTCTGGCCTATAGGAATTCGGTTCTCAGTGGCTTATTTTGCTGTTAGTTTGCTACTCCACCTACCCAGGGAACAAATTTACCTACTTCCAATCTCTTTCCTTTTATCGGTTCCTCCTCTGTCTGCTAGCTTTTTGGACCGAAGGACTGGACCTAATGGTCCAGACCAGAGGCCGAAAGAAAGTAGGTAATTCTGGGGTGTCATATTCTCCTACACCCCAGACAGCTTTTGATTCCCCCCAAACCGAGCCTCTGCTATCTGTTGTTCTTGAATTGGAAATGCCAAACACTAACTCCTCCTCTACAACCCAATCGGAACATCTAATGCATACTGACCATAACCCTCATTTACCAACTGCCCCCACTGTTCCGATCCCTCATTTACCAACTACCCCATTGACCGGGTCCCTCATTCTCCAGCCCCAGAACCAGACCAACCCTCTCCTACTACTGAGTGCATGCCACCCCCCCTCCTTGTGTCCATGCGACTATTGCCCCTTCTGAGGTCGACACCAACATATACCCGTAGTACCCACAATACAATCTAAAATCCCTGCAAACTGACAATCCAGTTAGATCTTGGGCAAATATTGTTAAAGGAAACCATGATATTTGCAATGGCCTGCGACTGAGACACATCCCTAACTCGGGTGAGGTCATCAACATTGATGTTCTAGACTTCGAGGATGCTGAGACGAAGCTGGGATATTATCTAATTGGGATGTTTGCTGGAAGGTTCCCAGGTATGAAAGCTGTTCTGGAACTTACGAAGTAGTAGGGTGTTCAAACTAAGGTCCACACACATGCCTCGGGTTGGATTATATTTCGGTTCAATATGGATGCGGATAGATAGATTGTTCTTCGTGGGGGGCCCTATGTAGTGTTTGGTAGGTCGTTAATGCTCAAGATAACGTCATCTGAATTTGATTTCTCTTTCAATGAGGTCAGTATAATGCCCTTCTGGGTAACATTCCCAGCATTGCCTCTCGGTTGCTGGAACAAGACAGCACTGAGTAAAATAGCATTTGCTGTTGGCATTCCTGTTATGTTTGATATGCTCACTCCAAGGCTGGATCGTTTATCCTATGCTAGAGTCCTGGTGGAGGTTGACGTATCTAAGCTATTAGTGAATGTGGTTCCGATCCGTTTACCATCAGGAAAAATTAAACAGTAGACTGTGCGATTTGAGTATGAACCTGCATTTCGTAATCACTGCTGTAATTTTGGCCATTATACAGAGGCTTGCATGGGGAATAAGATGAAAAAGAAAGAACAGTGGCTGAATCCAAAGGTAGGGCAAGCAACAACTGGGAACTTGACAGGTCATTTAAAAGGACAAGAACCAGGTTTGCTCCTGCTGGAAACGACCATGCCATGCGTTTAGCTTCACCAACGGGGACAAGAGCTAAACGCTTTGACAAAGGGAAGGCTCTGGTCCAGTCTGTTGGATAGGACCGAATGGCAAACAGAATGTCTATTGCTTCCACCAGTGCACAGGGACCAGTTCAAGAGGCTGCTACGGACAAGCAAGACTAACCTACAGTAGCTGTGCAACCAGGAATTTATGCGTAGAATGCCAAGAATGCACCTGCTGGTCATGCGGATCATAGTATAAAGAGACGGGGCCGCTCAAAGGTTAGACACTTGAGACGTGTTCAATCCCGATCAAATTCACGTATGTATGTTCAATTCCGAAAGAAAACACTGCCACCCCCTACTGAGAATGACCAAAGGTTTGAAGATATCCCTAAGTTAGTTCTTAATGCTGGGAAAGCAACTAAACATGCAACAAAGTTCATACGATCCGCATGGAAGAAATATGTTAATCATAGTGTTGACTTGATTGGTACCTAACGGGTACTATTGAGTCTCCAATGAGAGTCGCATGCTGGAATATTCGAGGGTTCAACATGACCCTCAAACATCATGGAGTTCAAGAGTTTATCTCTAAACACCGTGTCGACATCATTGGATTATAGGAGACAAAATTAAATTTGAATGGACTGGAGAATATCATGCTGACCCAGTTCGCTACTCGGTCAGTAATACATAATATGGGTGAGCCGGATAGGGGCAGGGTGGTCATCCTGTGGAATGCTGCTACTGTGGATGCTCAATTGTTCCATTGTTCGCATCAGGATATCACTGTTCATATCACTTGTCAGGTTACTCATACTTCTTATTATTTTAGTTTTATCTATGCTTATAACTTTGTTGTGGCCCGTAGAGCATTGTGGGAATATATTCAATCCCTTTCTTCTGCTCTTTCTGAACCATAGATTCTTTTGGGGGATTTCAATGCTTACCTACATATTGATGACAAGATTGGTGGCATTCCATGATCAACTTATGAAATGAAGGACTTTGCATAAACTTGCACTAATACGGGCCTGGAAGACCTTCCTTCAGTTGGGCAACGTTTTACTTGGACAAATTCTAGGGTTTGGTCTAAACTGGATAAGGTGATGGGTAACGATGCATGGTTCCAATGTAATGTCCAAGCGTCTGTTGAATTCTTCCCTATCGGTTATCTGTTTGATCATTGCCCCTGCCTTTGTTTTACCGTTGAAAACCATGGTGTTTCTAAGCACCCATTCAGGTTCTTTAATTTCTGGGCTGACCATGTCTCATTTCAAGATTTGGTTAACGGGGTGTGGGTTCGTCCCTACTTGGGGCACCACCAATTTATTCTCTGTCGTCGGTTGAAAGAGCTTAAGAGGGGCCTACGCAAATTAAACAGAATTGAATTCTCACATTTATCTGCACGTGTTGAACAGGAAAACAAAGATGTACAGAGAGTCCAACAGCAATTAATTGAAAACCCTCATGACCTGGCCTTTATCTCCAAGTTCAAAGAGTGCAAAAGGACTGCGTAGCGCTTTGCGGATGTGGAATTGATGTTCTACCAGCAACTTGCAAAAGGGAAGTATGTGCCCAATGCTGACAAGAATACACGTTATTTCTTCAACATTGTCAAACGGAACAAAAAAAGGAGCTTTATCTCTTCTATTCTCAAGGAGGATGGTTCTATGACTAACACTTCTATGGCTCTTGCTAACGAATTTGTTGAGTACTATCGCAATCTACTGGGGACAAAGGTTAACTGCTAGCGCATCAATGTGGACTATGTCCGTGCTGTCCAAATGGTCCCATATGACCTCAAAGAGGACTTGATCAGGCCGATTTTTTACCAAGATATTCAACAGGCACTATGGGACATCGGGGACTGCAAATCACCAGGACCGGATGGGTACTCTACATTATTGTTTAAATAGGTTTGGGGCACGGATGCAAGGAGCCTTTATGATGCGATCAAGGAATTCTTCTTGTCTGGCAGAATTCTTAAGCAGCTCAATCATTCTGTTATCACTCTTGTTCCTAAATCTGCACATGGCGTTAGCGTAGGGGACTATAGACCAATTTCTTGTTGTAATGTTGTGTACAAGATTATTTCAAAAATTTTGGTAGACAGTCTCAAGATTATTTTACCTCATATTGTGGACATCTCGCAGACAGCGTTCATAAAGGATAGACTCATGGCTGACAACATCCTACTTGTTCAGGAGCTTCTGCATACTTATGGGAGGAAAAGAGTTTCACCTCGTTGTTTGGTTAAGGCGGACCTTAGGAAGGCTTATGACTCAGTGAACTGGGCTTTCTTGCTGGATTTACTTACTGAACTGGGATTCCCACATATATTCATGGCTTGGATTTAGTAGTGTGTGACCACTACCTCCTTCTCTGTTGCTATTAATAGGACAGTGCACGGGTTCTTTAAAGGTGAAAAAGGTCTTCGACAGGGGGATCGTATCTCTCCACTTCTATTTGTTATATGCTTGGAATATTTCTCTCGGACTGTCAAAGTACGTACACTTGGGACTTTGTTCTGCTATCATCCCAAATGTGAATCATCGAGGATTACCCACCTTTCATTTGCAGATAATCTTATGCTGTTTGCAAGGGGTGATCGTCCATCTGTTCGAATCCTTATGGACTGCCTGGATGAATTCAATAGGTGCTCGGGTCTTCAAATCAACAAGGGAAAGTCCAATATCTATATGGCTGGTATTTGTAACACGGACCAGGAGGGTCTTTTGGCTGATACAGGTATACCTATTGGGGTATTTCCTTTTCGCTACCTTGGCCTACCTATCATGCATGGAAAAATCCGTCTGTCTCTCTACAGACCTTTGCTTGACAAAATTGGATCTTATATTGGCCATTGGCATGCACGTTCACTTTCTTATGCTAGCCGCCTACTACTTATCCGAACTGTCCTTCAGGGTGTGGAATGTTTCTAGCTGTCCATTCTCCCCACTCCGGCCACAGTGATCTCTCAGCTGGATTGGATGGCTCGTGATTTCTTATGGGACTCCAAAAGGTCATTAGTTGCCTGGAAGGATATCTGTCTACCCAAGACTGCCGGGGGGCTTGGCTTGCATCATCTCTAGACTTGGAACGGGGCGCTCTTAACAAGAATCATCTGGGACATACAATCTGAGAAACAATCCTTGTGGGTCCAGTGGTTAGATCACTACTACATAAAGGGAAAATCCGTTTGGGAGATTGAGCACCATAGAGACCATTCTACATTATTTCATAAAGTGCTAGGAATTCGAGACCTGATACTTGAGCGAGAAAATGGTCCCCTTTCTGCGTCTGTACTTCTACATAGTTGGGCTACATCTACCTCCTCCTTCACTTCTTTGGCTTACGACTACCTTCAGTTACCTTCCTCGAAGGTTTTCTGGGCAAAATCTATTTGGAAGCAGGGACTTACCCCCAAGCACTCATTCATGGTCCGGTTGTGTGCTAGGGGGTGTTTGAAGACTAAGGATGCTCTTGTGTTCTGCTTGGATGACTTAACTTGTCCTTTGTGTAAAGCACATATGGAGATGACTAACCATTTATTTTTCAAGTGCCCAGTGTCTGCATCCATCTGGATGGAAATTACACTATGGATGGGCTTGCCGCAAGCAATGAATACAGTGCGGTCTTGTCTTAGGTGGTACAAGCATGCAAACCGTGGCTCATCCTGGATAGCAAAGGCTAAGGCTACTGCTATGGATGCCACGTTCTACTACATTTGGACTGTACGAAACAAGGCGTTATTTGAGGGAACCGTGTGCTAATTGTCGGATGCTATGAAAAAGATAAAAACACATGTGTACACTGTTATTTTTTCATTATACCCTAATGTTCTGACTAGTTTGGAAACTGGTGTTCACGTCTGCTAGTTAATGGTCACCTTAACTATAAACTAATAAACATTCATGTAAATTCTATTTGATCAATAAAAAACATTTTACATTGTGATTAAAAAAAAAAAAAAAGCAAAGCTGGATCTCGCTAGAGTTGGCCAAGACCACCCTTATTCATCGAAGAACCCGCGGCCACATTTTGTTTGTAAGCCTTATACTCTTGTATAATGTTCTTTGAGTAGATAGTTGCTGTTCAATTGTGAGTAATACTAAGGCCTTACGGTAGCACGCATTGAGGGATTGATGACGCACGATATTTGTATGAATTGCTTAATTGCGGAAGTGGGCTTCAGTATTGTGTTTAATGATGCTCTTCGCATATAGCATGTGAATTATGATTTTTTATTATAAAGTCCTTGATGCTTGATAGCTATAATGGTTTGACTATGGATTTATCTACTCAATTAACTAACTAATTAATTAATTATTCATTAATAGATTTACTGAAATAATTAGTATTCTCTGAATTAGTGTACTAAAAATTATTATCTACTATTAACTTATCATCGTATTAATGACTAAATATCTTGCAATTGATTTATAAATTATTTTTTTATTGTATACTAATATAAATATTACTTATTATTTACTGTTAATATAATTTTGGTTATTATTATTTAATATTATAATTATTGTAGTCATTATTTGCTGTTATTTTGATTTGGATATTAAAGTTATTATTTAAAATTAGTATTTGTTGCTATATGATGATGATGATGATGATTATTATTATTTTTTTTAGTAACAATATTATTATCTGTTATTGTTAACATTTGCTAGATATCATCATCATCGTCATCATTTATCATTTATTAATTATTATTATTAAAATTATTATCATAGTATAATATTAGCTTCATATTATATTATAACAACTTATATTGCAATAATATGCTGTTATTAAATCAATACAATATATGATAATATAGCCCTATTGTATTGTAGTTAAGTTATTCATATATTTATCAGTTTTGTTTGTGATTAGTTTATTGCAATGATGTTTATCATAATATTATTCTTTTTATAAACTAATATTTTAATATATAATGTCATTATTATTTTTATCGCATTTCTATGTATTACATTATAGCTGTTATAATATAATTTAGTACATATTACTATATATAGTATTTATTATCTACAATATTATTTATTTAGTACATAATATCTTCTTGTTAGTTGAATATTTGCTTTGTTGGAATCTCTGATATGTAGTATGGGTCCAAAAGTAGGAATGTTGGGAGTAGAATCAAATACCTTTCATGCTTAGGCAAAAATGAAGAAGTAGAATTTCGAATGCAATATTATGTCTAATAGGGTAGTATTTGATTGAGAATTTATAATTTTTTTTTGTCTAGGTGGAAGTAGGACCAGAGAGGAGGAGCAATTCACTTGCCCAGGTGTTTGAATAATCTGGACAACTAAGTCCTTGCATCCAGTATTTGATACCAAAACTCTAAATTGCAAGTCATTTCGAAAAGGAATATTGTCTCAATGATGTGATTGTTTGGAATGCAAGCATGACTATTTCTCATCAAAAGATTTTATACAAACAAAGATTTTATTGGAAAATCACCTTTTATTTCTAAAACGATTTTGCCAAAAATTATTTAAAATCCTTGCTTGCATGATCATAGTGTATTGGAAATATTTTCATTGAGTATGGATCTTGATTGAGGTAATGAAATGTTGAGTACTTAATACGGGTAGGTTTCTAGGACTAACCTTTGAATACTAGTAGGAGACCACCTCTGAGAGATGAACTCTATTTGGAATAGATGACAGTCCCAGTAGGTTAGGTCAGCCTGAGATAGCACTTAAGCCTAATTGGGCTGTTATTCCGGGGTGGACATATGATAAGTTACAGTAAGAGATGGAGTAGTATCTTATCCAGGAGGTTGTACACCCATTATACTGTGATGCAGGGTTTCACAATGTTTGTCATGATGCAAAGTTTCATAGCAAGGATGTGATGCAAGGTTTCATAACCTATTTCTTTTGAGTGTTGTTGTATTATACTTATTACTATGATATGACTTCAATATGATATACCACTCACAGGACTTACGAAAAATGTTTGACTTGCAATAAATGTTTAAATATTAGTTTCAAAGTGCATTCATGAAATCTATTTCGATTCAGACAAGAGCACACATATGACTTATTGAGATTTTTTTTTCTCAAATAGTTTTCTTTATCATATTTGAGGAGGTACAAGAGCTAGGGTAGGAAACTATTAGAGACAAGTGCTGTTCAAGTTTGCCTTGTTCATTTAAATATTTGGGTTTAAGAGGCTGTTTGTCCACCGGATGTTATTTTATTTGAGTTAAGGATGGTGGATCTATGCAATATAAATTATTCTTGAGGCCTTGTGATAAGTTTTGATGTAATGTATTTTGAGCTAAGTTTACTACATCTTCTGTTTCACCTAGTTATAAAAACTAATGGTCCTAAGGACTGGGCTACATCCCCCGATCTAATCGAGTTAGGTATTAACGGGGGTGTTACGGAGATGGTAGAAATGGAATGGGAAGTTATAGGTATAAAGATTTCAAGAGTAACGGAGTTTTGTGGAAGAAAGTCCTCAATAGAGAAGTGCAAAAAAAAGAAGGAGTATGTGCGAAAGAAAAGGGAGTATGATTGCTCTAATTTCTTGGAAAATGGCCATTATTTTTACAATTATCCTAATAAGCCGCAATATAAGAAGGATAGCATGCAAATGGTGGAAATAGTAACCATCGACACACCGAAGTAACTTATCTCAACATGTTCGCACAAAAGAGATTTTATAGGGTACAAGGTTCTAAAGGAAAATATGTGCATATTGAGATACATGTTCTAGAGCTTACAAAATATTCCCAAAAGAGAGTAGAACTCAAGTAAACTATTTATGGCAATCCTCTATTTAATCAATCAAGAAATGTGAGGAAAGAGGAAATTGGAAAGGTTGGAGTAGATAGTAAAAGAGGGATGATAAATGAGCTAACTTGTCTATTGATTAGAGAGGCAAGGAGAGTTAAGTATGCTTGTGTGGGTGAAGAAGGAGATAAAATGCAAAAGAATAATATTTTCTTTTCAAGGTGTCTTATCAAGGAAAAACCCTGTAGCATGATTATTGATAGGAAAAGTTATAAAAATTTGATTGCTACTATATTGTTGGAGAAATGGAGTTAGAAACTTTGGAACACCCAAATCCCTACATGCTCCATTGGTTGGGCAATTGTGAAGAAATAAAGGTGAAAAAGCAAGCTAAGATTGGATTTGATAAATGGGGTACCATGATGAAGTGTTGGGAGTTATACATCCCATGCATGTTAGGCATATTTTATTGGGGAGACCTTGGATGTTTGATAGAGATGTAATCCCCAAGGGGAGGGAAAATACCAACATTTTGAAATAGGATGGATAGAAGTTTATTTTACTTCTCTTATCACCTCGTGGTGTTTTGAAAGATTAAAATATTTAGAGGCAGAAGGAGACGAAAAGGAGAGATAAAAATGAATGAATGAGGAATGAGAAAAAAGAAAATGATGGGAAAATAAAAGAAGAAAATAGGGATAAAATTGAGAAAGAGAAAGGAGAAGGAGATAAAAGTAGATTGGACTCTTCAAATTTGAAAGAAAAAGAAATTAGAGACAAACAAGAAGGAGAGAAGAGAAGAAAGAGTGGAGGTAAAATAAGAGGAAAAAATGTAGGTGGTGAAAGGAGATTCAAAAGACTACAATTTTTCCTTCACCTAAAAATTCTTGTTTGAATTTTTATGCAAGTGCCAATTCAAAGATGAATTCACACAAAGAAGATGGATATGATGGGAATAGTCCAAGACATAAAGGCTAAACCAAAGAATAGGGAGAGAGATTCAAGCCACAACTATTAGCTTCTTAGGTAAAACTCATTTTTCAAAGGCTTCAAGAAGGATATCAAGCTAAGGAAGACAACAAGCAAGGATAAAAAAAAATGTGGCAAAGAAATAGATGCCAAAAAGAGGACCAAATATAGCTCAAAGCAAGCTACAATTCATACGAAGGGTCAAGGACATCTAATGCAAAATAAAGAAGACAAAGAAGATCAAGTTTGGAGTGCACAGAGTAGGAGATGTACGACTAGAGATATGGGCATGCACCTACCTAAGCAAATCATTGAAAACATTGCTCTAAACATCTTAGATGCATGGCCAGATGCATGGTTGTGCACCAAATTGTGCCATTGTGCACAACTAGATGTACGGCCGTGTACGGCCAATTCTGAAGGTTCTTAACTGTGGCATGGCCGTGCACCATTTGTGCAGGCCTTGCATGACCCCTGAATGCATTGTAATGCTTGCTTTAATTCTGTTTTGTTTCCTTTCAAGTTTCTTATGATTTGTAATGTATTTTGAAGCTAACAAACCTACTGTTAAGCCTCCTTTTCGCATTGTTGTGTAGTTTTCAAGACTTTTTGGTATATATATGCATAGGTGTTACTTTGGTGGTGTTATTATTTTTCTGTTTGTTTGGGAATTCTACTTAATACTTCTCAAGGAAAGTTATTGGAGAAGTATATAGGTGTTATTGGAAAGTTATATGTATAGCTGTTACTTTGGTGGTGATTTATCCCATATGAATCACTTTGTTTGAATTCTTGATTGGAGAAGTAGAGTGAATCAAATTTATTTCGCATCCATTTGATTAATTTAGATTTGATGTTCTGAAATGTGTTTTGCTTAATATACGGGTATACATCGGATTAGCTTGAACAAATTAGTTTTGAGATGAAATCTACTGTGGATGATGAAATAATATCTCTACCATTTTGACCTTATTGCATATATGCTATATTGTTCTGGATTATTCACCTAGAATGCGTGTAAAACTTTTTATGTTGCTTGTAAAGATAGTTATTCTTTGTCTTTATGTATAAATGTATGTTTCTTGATTTGCACCTAGTTAGTTCATTGTTTTTCTAAATATTTTTCGTTTGCTTGAGGACAATCAAAGGTTTAAATGTAGAGGTATGTGATAAGGGCTCCTATATATATATATATATATATATATATAGGTATATTCTAGTGTTTTTGTGCTTTTACACAGTTCACTACCTACCACACCCTTTTCATCTTGTTTTTGTAGGAAATGGAAAAAAAAAATGCCATTTAGAGATGAAAATAATAAAAAGAAGGAAAAAGAAGAAAAATGAATAAAATTGGATAGCATACTAGTGGCCTAGGGAAGTGATGCCACTTAGGAGTAATGAATAATGCCATTCTTCCGGAAAATGGTGGCCTAAACTTCCTACATTGGCTAGGTGAAAAGCAAAAGACAATTGTACAACATAACGGCAGCCTAGGGAAAAGACATTTCCCTAGGCTGCATAGAGCAGAAGAATTAAAGCCCTCGAAAAGAACAACATGGCCAAGGGAAGTTCATCTTCTGTAGCCGCCTAAAGCACAACAAATATGATGTTCATCCAGAAGCTAGGCAGCATGGGAAGAGGAACTTGTCCAACCTGCCTTGGAAGAAAAGAACAATGCAATTTTTTTTATAACTAAGACAGCCTAGGGAAGGGAACTTCCTTGCACCGTCCCCTCATGCAAAATCATGCTGTTTATGAATTTTTCTGATTTCTTTTATTTTTACATTCTAAATATCACATTATAAGCCCTAAAAAAGCATCCTTAGTTGGTTAGCAAACAAGATAACCTATAGAGAGCTCAAAAGAAACATCATGGAAGGGAGGATCTTGGAGAAGCAAGGAGAAGAAGAAAGGGTTGTTCAAGGAAATTCAAGGCAGAAAAAGATCAAGAACTTTTCCATGAATGAGGTTCTCTCTTTTTCTTTATATTATACTTTAACAATATTGAGATTTATATGATTTTAATTGTATTTGAAGGATGAACCCTAATTTATGTTCTTTTGATGAGTTATTATTACGCTTTATTGAATTACAATCCCTTATATTTGATTACTTGGGTGTTATTGTGTTGGATTGATTGTTTGGGCTTGATTGATTTATTCAATTGATTGGTTCACTTTTAATGAATTGGAGAGATGGGGTTAGGAGTTGAATACCGCAATAATTAGTCCAATGTTTATTTTCCTCTTATTAACTCGAGAGAAAGGTTGAGGGATTAGAACTTGATTGTCAATAGGTTTTTAATATTGCCTAGAGATAGAGATATTATAGCTTCTAGGTACCTTTGGATAATATGTGAGTATAATGCTTTCTTGGATTAGATTGATTAGGTATAGATACCATTTAATTGAGCCTTAGATAAAAATTTCATAACTGGAGAGAGCGTGAGGTTTATTATAGAAAAACACATACTGGTGCTTGAATTGGGATTTGATAAACATAGTGTAAACTCTTTCGTTGATATGTTTCGGGGGGGCTTTTTTCTTTTACAACGCCTTTCCTGTATTCTTAATCCTTGTTGATCTTTGTGACTTTTCTTGTGTGGGTCTGATTTATTTTCTATTGTAATAGTTTACCGTAGTTAGTTTTGTTTGTCTTATCTCTTTATTTAATTGGCTAGACACTGAGATTAAGCAAAGTAGTAGTAATTGCTAAGTTCCTATGGATTCAATACTTGCTATTCGATATACACTATGTGATGGGTATCTTGTCCAATTGTGTGGTTTAGGTGTTTGAAAATTTAATTAAAACATGATTTTTATTGCTTTTGTTATACTATTCCAATACACGAAAAGCCTACAAATAGAGTATTTTGGCATTTTAATTTAAAGCCTAAGATTTGTGCAAAAACCGTATTTTTTGGGATTCAATACTTGTTAGTTTTTGTTGATAATATTTTCTATGTTCAAAAACCGTACAATAAGTTTTTGGCACCGTTGTCGGGGAATAAGAATAATATCCTGAAACCTTAGGTTTTATTTTGCTACCTATATATTTGTGAATATTATTATTTCTTTTATATTTGTGCATAAAACTAACCATACTTGTATATAAGCTTCTTTTCATTTTTATACCTTGTTTGTATTTTGTTTCAATTCCTTATTTTTAGTTATTGGGATAAATAAATTGTATTGAATTCTAGTATGTTCTATCATTAAGTTTATTTTATTATTACTTTTGATGTTGTTGTACGTTGTTGTTTTGGGAATTTGTGTGTAATGGATTTATTGGATTTGAGTTTTTTTTCTTGTATCTAGCCTTGCTGTTGTGGAATTTTTTTTTTTATCGCAATGTAAAAGGATTAATATTGATAAAAAATATATATATTTACATGAATGTTTACTAGTTTATAGTCAATAAGACTATTAACTAGCAGAGATGAAGACCATCCTCAAAACTACCCAGAACATTAGGGTACAATATAAAAACAACAGTGTACAAATGTGTTTTGATCTTTTTCGAAATATCCAATGGTTGGCAAACAGTCCCCTCAAATAACGCTTTATTATGAGCAGTCCACATGTAATAAAATGTGGCAGCCATAACAGTAGCCTTCACTTTAGCCATCCAGGAGGAGCCACGGTTGGAACATTTGTACCACCTAAGACAAGAGGCAGCTGTATCCAATGCTTGTGGCAAGTCCAGCCATAGATGAATTTCTTTCCAGATAGATGCTGAAACAGCGCACTTGAAAAATAAATGATTAGTCGTCTCCACATGTGCATTACAAAGAGGGCAAGATAAATCATCCAACCGGAACACAAGTGCATCTTTTGTCTTCAAATGTCCCCTAGCACACAGCCATACCATGAATGAGTATTTGGGGGTAAGCCCCTACTTCCAAATAGTTTTTACCCAGAAAACCCTCGAGGAAGGCGCCTGGAGGTAGTCATAAGCCAAGGAGGTGAAGGATGTGCTAGATGTTGCCCATGTATGGAGAAGAACAGAAGCAGAAAGCAAGCCATTTTGCCTGTCAAGTATCAAGTCCCCAATTGCTAGGACTTTACGAAATAGAGGAGAATGCTCCCTGTGGTGTTCAATTTCCCAAATAGATCTGCCCTTTATGTTGTAGTGGCCTAACCATTGGACCTACAAGGATTGTTTCTCAGATTGCATGTCCCAGATGATTCTTGTTAAAAGTGCCGTATTCCAAGTCTGTAGATGACGTAAACCAAGTCCACCCGCATGCAATTGGGTAAGCAGATATCCTTCCAGGAAACCAACGCCTTTTTTGAGTCCCATAGGAAATCCTGAGCCATCCTATCCAGCTGCGAAATCACTGCAGCCGGAGTAGGGAGAGTGGATAACCAGAAACATTCAACTCCCTGAAGGACCATTTGGATCAGAAGTAGGCGGCCAGTATAAGATAGTGAATGAGCATGCCAACGCCTAATGTAGGAGCCAATTCTGTCCAGCAAAGGTCTATAGAGAGATAGCCGGACTTTACCATGCATGATCGGTAGTCCCAGGTACTGAAAAGGGAATTCCCTAATGGGTATACCAGTATTAGCCAGAAGACCCTCCTGATCAGTACTACAAATACCAGCCATAAAGATATTAAACTTTTCCTTATTAATTTGAAGGCCTGAGCTCCTATTGAAGTCATCCAGGCAGTCTAAGAGAATGCGAATGGAGGGACAATCCCCTCTAGCAAACAGCATAAGATCATCAGCAAAAGAAAGGTGAGTAATCCTTAATCCCTCACACTTGAGATGATAGTGGAACAAAGTACCAAGTGTACGCACTTTGATCATTCGAGAGAAATATTCCAAACATATGACAAATAACAGTAGAGAGATAGGATCACCCTGTCGAAGACCTTTTTCACCCTTAAAGAACTCGTGCACTATCCCATTAATAGCAACTAAGAAAGTGATAGTGGTGACACACTGTTGAATCCATTCCACGAACAGCTGTGGGAAACCCAATTCAATAAGTAATTCCAGTAAGAAATCCTAGTTTACTGAATTATATGCCTTCCTAAGGTCCACCTTGACCATACAACGGTGGGAAACTCTTGTCCTCCCATAGGTACGCAGAAGCTCCTGAACAAGTAGGATGTTGTCAGCCATGAGTCTGTCCTTAGTGAAAGCCGTCTGTGAGATGTCCACTAGATGAGGAAGAACAACTTTAAGTCTGTCTGCCAATATTTTTGAGATAATCTTGTACACAACGTTACAACAAGAAATTGGTCTAAAGTTCCCCACTCTTTCTGCATGTGCAGACCTAGGAACAAGAGTGATCACAGAATGGTTGATCTATTTGAGGATTCTGCCAGACAAGAAAAATTCATTAATCGTGTCATAAAGGCTCCTTACAACTTTACCCCAAGCCTCCTTAAAAAAATAACGCAGAGTACCCATCTGGTCCCGGTGCCTTGCAATCTCCTATATCCCATAGTGCCAGTTTAATATCTTGATCAGTGATCGGCATAACTAAATCATCCTTTAGGTCATGAGGGATAATTTGTCCAGCACGAACAAAGTCCACATTGATGCTCTGGCAATCAACTCTCATCCCCAGAAGATTTTGATAGTATTCAACAAATTCATTTGTAAGGGCCATTAGACTGTCAGTCATAGATCCATCCTCCTTGAGAATAGAAGTGATGAAGTTCCTTTTTTTTGTTTCTTTTGACAGTGTTAAAAAAGTAGCGAGTATTCTTGTCAGCATAAGCTACATACTTCCCTTTTGCAAGTTGCTGGTAGAGCTTCAATTCCGCATCCGCAAGACGCCAAGAAGACAGTTTACATTCTTTGAACTTAGAGATAAGCTCCAAGTCATGTGGGTTATCAATTAATTGATGTTGGATAGTAAGGACATCCTTCTTCACCTATTCAACACGTCTCGATATATGTGAGAATTCAGATCTGTTTAATATCCACAGGTCCTTCTTAAGGTCTTTCAGCAGACAACAAAGATTAAACTGGTGATATCCCAAGTAGGGATAGAGCCACACACCCTAAACCAAATCCTGAAACGAGACATGGTCAGCCCAGAAATTAAGGAACCTGAACGGACGAAGAGAATAACCCCCATTTTCAACTAAAGACCAAAGGCATAGACAGTGATTAGATAGATAGCCAATGGGGAAGAATTCAATAGACGCCTGGACGTTGTATTAGAACCATGCACTATTACCTATCACCCTATCCAGTTTAGACCGCACCCTAGAATTTGTCCAAGAAAATCGTTGCCCAGCGTAAGGAAGGTCTTCCAGGCCCGTATTAGTGCAAAGAGCTGCAAAGTCCTTTATTCAATAAGTTGAAGGTGGGATACCCCCAATCTTGTCATCAATATGAATGTAAGCATTAAAATCCCCCATAAGGATCCGTGGTTCAGACAGAGCAGTAGATAGGTGCTCAATTACCTCCCACAACGCCCTATGTGCCACAACAGAGTTGTAGGCATAGATAAAACTAAAATAGTAAGAGACATGAGTAACCTTACAGGTGATACAAGAGTAATATCCTGGGGCGAAGATTGAAAAATTTGAACATCCACTATAGTAGCATTCCACAGGATGATCACCCTACCCCCCTCTGTCTCGACAAAATTATGTACGAACGACCAATTAGAAAACTTGTTCAGTAAGATATTGTCGAGTCTATCCACATTCAATTTTGTCTCCAGTAATCCAATAACATCAACAAGGTGTTTAGAGTTAATGTCCAGAACCCCGTGATGTTTGAGGGTCATGTTGAACCCTCGAATATTGCAACAAGCGACTCTCATTGCGGACTAACTAGTGCCCGTTGGGCACCAATCAAGTCAACACTACGATTAGCATATTTCTTCCATACAGATCGTATAAACCCTATGGCATGCTCTGTTGCCTTTCTAGCATTCAGAACTAACTCAGGGATTTCCACTAAGCTTTGGTCATTCCCATTGGAGTTTGTCGATATTCTCTTTCGAAACTAAACATGCCTCTGTGAATTTGAACGGGAATGAACCCGTACCAACTGTCTAACGCTCGAGCATCCCCTTCTCTCCTTAATTTGAGCACCATGCCCAACAGACACATGCATGTCACCCTGCGCATCAACTCCAGCATGCTTCGGTTTGTTCACAGGGACAATATGCATATTAACCACATGTTGCACAGTCATGTCCTTTGTGGCCGCATGGACTGGTCCCTGTGCACTAGTTGAAGCAACATACATACCTTTCTCAAATCATTCCTATCCAATGTATTGTACAAGAGTCTTTCTTTTATCAATGTGTTTAGGGCTTGTCCCCTTTTGTGTAGGCGAACGCATGTTAAGGTGTTGTCGAGCAGGTGCAGACCGGGTTCTTGTTCTTTTAAGTGGCCTATCCATTTCCCTAGTGTTGGTTGTATTCCCTATGGAGTTTAGCAACTGCTCTTTCTTTTTCATCCTGTCCACCATGCAACCCTCCGTGTAATGTCCAAACTTACAGCAATGGTTACAAAATGCAAGTTCATACTCAAACCGCACAATCTACTATTTAATTTTCCCAGATGGTAGACGGAATGAAACCACCTTCACTAGTAGTTTAGAAACATCAACCTCCACCAGGATTCTAGCATAGGACAACCGATCCAGCCTAGCAGTGAGCATATCCGTCATAATTAGGATGCCAATAGTAGAAGCTATCTTACTCAGTGTTGTTTCATTCCAGCAAGCAAGAGGTAATGCTGGGAATGTTATCCATATGGGCATTTTACTGACCTCATCCAAAGAGAAATCAAATTCTGATGACATTATCTTGAGCATTAGTGACCTACCAAATACTGCATGAGGCCCCCCCACGGAGAACCAAATGTCTATCAGTATCAGTATTGAACCGAAAAATAATCCAACCCGAGGCATGTGTGTGAACCTTCGTCTGAACACCCCACTGTTTTGTAAGTTGCAGAACAGCTTTCATACCCGGGAACCTTCCAGCAAACATGCCATTTAGATAGTAGCCCAGCTTCGCCTCTACATCCACGCAGTCCAAAACATCAATGTTGATTAAGTCCCCGAAGTAAGGAATGTGCCTTAACCGCATTCTATTGCATATATCACGGTTCCCTTTAACAACATTAGCCCACGAGTGAATTGGGTTGTATGAATGCACCGAGTAATGGTTGATTGGGTTCTGTGGATAGCAGGTGTGGGACCAGGTCAATTAGTGTAGATGGGTAGTGGAGGATTGGGATCAGGATTTATCATAGACTCAGTTTGTGGCACAGATGAAGAGACGTTGTTTGCCCTGTCAAATTCGAGCACAACAGATAGAAGAGACTCTGTTTGGGGAGGGGGGGCTAAGGATGTCTGGTGAGTGGGGGAAGATGGCACCCCAGAAATGGTTGTCTTCATTCGGCCTCTGGTCTGGACCATTAGGTCCAGTCCTGCAGACCCCAAGGCTGGCTAGTAGAGTAAGAACCGACAAGGGGAAGGATGTAAGGGTAGGTAATTCCTCTGGATAGGAGGTTTAGAAAACTGACAGCAAAAAAAATGCAGATGTGGACAAGGCTTCTATAGGCTAGACTGGAGGTGGTATATGTGATGGGATTTCGAATTTGAAACCATAATCCGGGAGTTAGACCATGCCAAATCAATATGATAACAATGACTACCAAACTGGTTTCAGCAAGAAGCAGGTGGTTTTTGCAGATCAAATGAACCAGATGACTAGTATAGAAGATAGAGGAAGAAGTAAAACCAAACCATAAGCCAGATAAACACTGAAAAAAAGGTACATAACCATCCCGCATCAATCTGCTAAATAAGGGGAGCACATACTGCATGTGATACTATACACATACAAGGATGACAATATAACCAGAACAGATAGATATAGGGACGTGAATATGAACAGTAGGAGCAATGGATAAAAGCACCAAGCAGATACTCATGTAGGAACCAACAGCTAATGCAACCCTAGTTTAGCAGAACCCAAAAAAAAAATAATAATAATAATCCAAACTCCACCACAGTAAGCTTAGTCAGGAGGGATGGAGATCACCAGAGAACAACCATAAATATTACTACTACGCACACCACAACCTGATACCACACTAGAAATTTGATAGCATATACATTAGAGAGACTAACCAGCAAATGAGTCGTGTACTGGCAGCAAAGCTAGAGTTTCAATCATGTTGAGCAAGACACAAAAAGAGTACTCCGTGGAGCTGAGAGCATCTCTCTCTCTATTTTGGTTGGTGCTGTCGGGGGATTTTGTATCTTGTTGTTGTATTAGTGTTTGTTGGATCAAGGTTTTGTTGTAAATTGAGGAAACCTTATTATATAATTTTTTTGTTAAAGATTCGATTATTATTGTTGTGGTGGAGTTTTGAGCATTTGATTGTTGTTTTGAGAATGCAAGTATTGCTGGTAGTTTTGTTTGTTGTTGTTGTTGTACTATATATGTCGGTGAATGTTTAAAAATTGATTATAGTAGTGCCAAATGAGTTGAGGAGTTGGTGGCTTATATGGTTGTTGTTGTTGTTGTATTTCTACAGACTATTGATTTGCGTCTAGAGATGTTGTTAAGTTTTTTTAACCTTTTCTATAGAAATTTTTGTAGTGTTGATTCTATTTGTTGGATGTTTGAGAGACTTTATTGTGCTTTTGGAAGATTATAGTATTCATGGATTGGTGGTTTTGTTATGGCAATAGTCTTTTGAGTTTCTCTTCAATAAACCCACTAAATCCTTGATCTTTCATTTTTGCTTGGCAATTTATTAATTTTTTTTTATCAAAATGTAAAATGATTAGTATTGATCAAAAGATATTTACATGGTTACTCACTAGTCCATAGTCCAAGGGACTGACTGCTAGCGGATATGACAACAATTCTCAAATCTAGTCAAAACATTAAGGTACAAAGTAAAAATAATATTGTACACGTGTTTGAATCCTCTTGACAATATCCAATACTTGGCATGCTTCCCCCTCAAAAACAGCAATCCTCTTGGCAATTTATTAAGTTTAGAGTGTATGTTGTGTGTTATATACTAGTTCTAGTACTTGGTATATTAGTGTTTTGTTATATTTATAGGTTATGTAGTGATAATATTGTATTAGCATATATTGATTTCGGGGTATTCATAGTGAAAATATCGGTTTGGGTTTGTTATATTATTGTAGTTGATAGTAGTGCATATTTTATTTGATAATGGTGTAGGTCTTGGTACTTTATGGTTTAGCTAATATTTTTGTAATTAGTCTTGTTGATTGGACTATCAAAAATATGATTTCTTATGATATTTCATCGGTTGATTGTACTTTTGGTGTAATGTTGATTGATATGTGGATAGTTAGTGTTTGGATTTTCATTTGTTTTTTTTTTTTTGTTGATTTGATTGGTGATTCATTTCGTCAAAGAAATAATAAATTTTGTAGGAATAGGGAACAATCGGTGCCTGATGTACAATAAAACGGTGCCAGTCATTTACAGAGTATAGAATTTTTCAAGGCACAAAGATTAACCAGTGCAACTAATGCGGCGCCGGTTAAAAAGAAAGACAACTTTATTTTATTTTGTTTTATTTTTTATAATTTATTTTGTTATTTTTCTTGTTAGAATTTTTAACTGTGTTTTGTTTTAATTTTTGTACTCGTTAAACTTTTGTTGGACACTGAAGCCTCCATCTCATCATCACATTTTTACAACTATGTTTTGGACAATAAATATCAAGATACCCATTGAGTATTGCTTACTCTTGCCTCCCTATTTTGTTATTTTATATCATATATTTTGGGTAATGAGGACATTGTCCCATTTAAGTATCAGGGAAAGATTGAGTAATTTTTCCTTTGAAAGTTTTTTCAAAATTTTTAAGGAATTTTCGTATTTTTGAGCTAAAATTTTGTTTTCGTATTTGGGTTAAATTTTTTTGAATTTCTTTCGCATTTTTTGGTTAAGTTTCAAAGGCTTTTGGTATATGTTTTGATTTGTCTTAGTTTGGCGGAGTTATTATTTATTTTTTAATTTGTGAATTCTACTGAAGACTTTTTTAGGAAAGTTAATTTTATATACACTTATATATTGGGTATGACATAAACAAAGTTTTGAGAGAAAATTAACCATTTTTATACCTTTGAAAATTAACCATATTGTGAAATTTGATTCTTTGAGAATGGATGAGAACTTTATGATGAAACATAGACTGTGGATTGTAGACTCTAAAATTTTCAAAATTTACTTGTTTTTAAAATATATATTTTTTAAAAAATCTACATTTCCATCCTTAGATTTGTAACATTATGATCCAATTTTTTATTTTTTTTCATTGACTCTGTTCTCAACTCCAAAGTCTTGATTCTGATCCATTTTTTTTTTTTTTTCAAAATATGTCTAAGTGGCATTCAATGATTCGCATATTTTTTTTTTTCTTTTTCGATGTTCATGATTGTAGTATTAGGAGTTCCCCTACACTCCCCCTCCAACAATAATAATCACCGGGTCATTATAAATCATTCAATATTTTTATATATATGAACAATAGTCTAAATAAGAAATCGTTAAATTGATAACATGACAATAACAATTAATAGTTAGTTAAATATACAACCAAAAAAAAAAAAAAATTGCAAAAGGCAAAGCAATTGTCAAGATGCCCAAAAAGAAAAACGAAGAGAAGAGAATAACAGCTACGCAATTATGTTCTAGAAAAAAAAAACAATAGAAACACACACACACACACCATATATATAAATAAATAAATAAATAAATAAATATATATATATATATATATATATATATATATATATATATATATATATATATATATATATATAACGCTAGGAAAAAAAACACCGCGGATGTTTTATAGTATAATAATCTACATTCTGGGGTATGTACTTAATCACAGCTAATTCATTTTATTAGCGATATATAATAAGATGGCAGCAACCAATTAATGAAAACGTATAATTAGAATCAATTAGGACTAAAGAAGATTAAGACAAAAGGTGGGGAAGCAAAAAAGGGGGAAAAATAAAAGAAAGCAAAATTTATTCCACTTTATACATTTATTTTATTTCTTGTTTGCAATAAATGATACAAAATTTTGCAACCTATAGCCTATGGTTCTATAGGGAAGGAAAAAATATATTATTAAAAAATGGGTTCGATAGAATTAATTTTTCGTCTAAAAAACTTAGATTAAAATATATATTTAAAATTTGACTTTATATCGTATTGTATATTCACCATTAATTTAAACAATACGTATAATATAAATTATTTATATGCACATTCCAATTTAGTAATAATTAGCAACCCAAGAAGTGCCAATTTTGTTACCCTGGAAAGATTGTCTCATACATGCATCTTATCTCCTATTGTGTCAAACGTGAGAATGTGGTACCCAATCTCTAATCTTTCCGTAACCCATTTTTCTTTGGCAATAAAAGGGAGCATGATTAGCCAGGGGAAAGGGACATGTACCAATTCCAGCTACCACCC